>JABXWE010028814.1:0-17446 GCA_014611495.1 Limonius californicus | reverse complement strand
CTAAGTTTAAAAACCAAGGTCTTGAAATGTTTTATGATTAGATAAATTGACGCACAACTCAGAAATAAGTTAGATCTAATGTACACAGCTCATGAACTAAGGACCGGCAGGTCATAAAATGTTTGAAGGCTAAAAAATGACCGATCTACAGCTCAAAGATTCAAGAAGAAACAGCTAAGTTTAAAAACCAAGGTCTTGAAACGTTTTATGATTAGATAAATTGACGCACAACTCAGAAATAAGTTAGATCTAATGTATACAGCTCATGAACTAAGGACCAACAGCTCATAAAATGTTTGAAGGCTAAAAAATGATCGATCTACAGCTCAAAGATTCAAGAAGAAACAGCTAAGTTTAAAAACCAAGGTCTTGAAATGTTTTATGATTAGATAAATTGACGCACAACTCAGAAATAAGTTAGATCTAATGTACACAGCTCATGAACTAAGGACCGGCAGGTCATAAAATGTTTGAAGGCTAAAAAATGACCGATCTACAGCTCAAAGATTCAAGCAGAAACCGCTAAGTTTAAAGACCAAGGTCTTGAAATGTTTTATGATTAGATAAATTGACACACATCGCAGAAATAAGTTAGATCTAATGTATACAGCTCATGAACTAAGGACCAGCAGGTCATAAAATGTTTGAAGGCTAAAATATGATCGATTTACAGCTCAAAGATTCAAGAAGAAACCGCTAAGTTTAGAGACCAAGGTCTTGAAATGTTTTATGATTAGATAAATTGACACACAACGCAGAAATAAGTTAGATCTAATGTATACAGCTCATGAACTAAGGACCAGCAGGTCATAAAATATTTGAAGGCTTAAAATGATCGATGTACAGCTCAGAGATTGTAGAAGAAACCGCTAAGTTTAAAAACCAAGGTCTTGAAATGTTTTATGATTAGATAAATTGACGCACAACTCAGAAATAAGTTAGATCTAATGTATACAGCTCATGAACTAAGGACCAGCAGGTCATCAAATATTTGAAGGCTAAAAATGATCGATGTACAGCTCAGAGATTCTAGAAGAAACAGCTAAGTTTAAAAACCAAGGTCTTGAAATGTTTTATGATTAGATAAATTGACGCACAACTCAGAAATAAGTTAGATCTAATGTATACAGCTCATGAACTAAGGACCAACAGCTCATAAAATGTTTGAAGGCTAAAAAATGATCGATCTACAGCTCAAAGATTCAAGAAGAAACAGCTAAGTTTAAAAACCAAGGTCTTGAAACGTTTTATGATTAGATAAATTGACGCACAACTCAGAAATAAGTTAGATCTAATGTATACAGCTCATGAACTAAGGACCAACAGCTCATAAAATGTTTGAAGGCTAAAAAATGATCGATCTACAGCTCAAAGATTCAAGAAGAAACAGCTAAGTTTAAATACCAAGGTCTTGAAATGTTTTATGATTAGATAAATTGACGCACAACTCAGAAATAAGTTAGATCTAATGTACACAGCTCATGAACTAAGGACCGGCAGGTCATAAAATGTTTGAAGGCTAAAAAATGACCGATCTACAGCTCATAGATTCAAGAAGAAACCGCTAAATTTAAAAACCAAGGACCAACAGCTCATAAAATGTTTGAAGGCTAAAAAATGATCGATCTACAGTTCAAAGATTCAAGAAGAAACAGCTAAGTTTAAAAACCAAGGTCTTGAAATGTTTTATGATTAGATAAATTGACGCACAACTCAGAAATAAGTTAGATCTAATGTACACAGCTCATGAACTAAGGACCGGCAGGTCATAAAATGTTTGAAGGCTAAAAAATGACCGATCTACAGCTCATAGATTCAAGAGGAAACCGCTAAATTTAAAAACCAAGGTCTTGAAATGTTTTAGGATTAGTTAAATTGACGCACAACTCAGAAATAAGTTAGATCTAATGTACACAGGTCATGAACTAAGGACCAGCAGGTCATAAAATGTTTGAAAGCTAAAAAATGATTGATGTACAGCTCAGAGATTCTAGAAGAAACCGCTAAGTTTAAAAACCAAGGTCTTGAAATGTTTTATGATTAGATAAATTGAGGCACAACTCAGAAATAAGTTAGATCTAATGTATACAGCTCATGAACTAAGGACCAGCAGGTCATACAATGTTTGAAGGCTAAAAATGATCGATGTACAGCTCAGACATTGTAGAAGAAACCGCTAAGTTTAAAAACCAAGGTCTTGAAATGTTTTATGATTAGATAAATTGACGCACCATTCAGAAATAAGTTAGATCTATTGTATACAGCTCATGAACTAAGGACCAGCAGGTCATAAAATATTTGAAGGCTAAAAATGATCGATTTACAGCTCAAAGATTCAAGAAGAAACCGCTAAGTTTAAAAACCAAGGTCTTGAAATGTTTTATGATTAGATAAATTGACGCACAACGCAGAAATAAGTTAGATCTAATGTATACAGCTCATGAACTAAGGACCAGCAGGTCATAAATTGTATGAAAGCTGAAAATGATCGATGCACAGCCCAGGGTTTCTAGAAGAAACAGTTAAGTTTTGAAAACCAATCTCGATTACCCCATGAAATGTTTTATGGTTAGGTGGATGGACAACTCAGAACTTTTTAAATTACTTTAGAGAAGAAGCTGCTTAGAGCGTCAAATAGCTACCAGGACATTTCAGCTACCATTGCGAATTAACTGCAAAGATTGTGAGGTTTGGCAAGGCATCAGAGTGAATCCAAAAGTGTTCTAAAATGTAAAAATACCAAAGAAATTCTAGGAGTGTTATGAGAAAATATCAACTTGTAAAACGTAACTATACTTCCTAATGTGAGTGGCTGGATGTTTTATGGTTAGGTGAACTGACGTACAACTCAGGAATAAGTGAGACCTAATCAATACAGCTCAGAAACTAAGAACTAGCAGGTCATCAAATGTTTCAGGTTTAGAAAAGGGTCGATGCACAGCTCAGAGGTTCTAGAAGAAACAGCCAAGTTTAAATACCAAGGTCATGAAATGTTTAATGGTTATTGACGTAGAACTCAGAAATAAGTTAGTTCCAATCTTTACAGCTCAGAAACTAAGAACTAGCAGGTCATCAAATGTTTCAGGTTTAGAAAATGGTCGATGCACTGCTCAGAGGTTCTCGAAGAAACAGCTAAGTTTAAAAACCAAGGTCATGAAATGTGTAATGGTTAGGTGAATTGACGTATAACTCAGAAATAAGTGAGATCTAATCAATATAGCTCAGAAACTAAGAACTAACAGGTCATCAAATCTTTTAGGTTTCGAAAAGGGTCGATGCACAGTTCAGAGGTTCTCGAAGAAACAGCTAAGTTTAAATCAAGATCATGAAATGTTTAATGGTTAGGTGAATCCACGTAGAACTCAGAAATAAGTTAGTTCTAATAAATACAGCTCAGACACTAAGAACTAGCAGGTCATACAATGTTTGACGGCTAGAAAATAATCGATGCCCAGCTCAGGGTTCCTAGAAGGAACAGTTAAGTTTAAAAACCAAGCTCGATTACCCCATGAAGTGTTTTATGGTTAGATAGACAACTAAGAACTTTTATAATTGCCTTATAGAAGAAGCTGCTCAGAGTATCAAACAGCCACCAGGACATTTCAGCAGCAGTTGCGAATTAGCTGCAAAAATTGTGAGGGACCAGAGTGTGCTCAAAACTGTCCTAAAATATGAATAGCATTAACGCACAGAAGAGTTCCCCGAGGGTTATTGTTTAGCATCCAGCAAAATTTAGAAATAGATACAAGTTACTCAGTAAATCCTTGATGTTTAATAGTCAATGTGGACTACATAATATTTTTAATATTTAAGAGTATACTATCTACAGAAGGTCATAGTTGTGTGAGGCTTGAATTAAGATTAGAGTACGGCCCTGAACTTTTCTATATTTGAGAAGGCTTTACCAAAGATGAGTTCCAAATTAAATCTAGAATTCCGAAAGACTTTATAATATGTAGAAAAGATTTAATTCATTAAAAAGATGTACATGTAACGAGAATAAGGCTCAGAATGTTAACAATATCTGAAGGTATTTGTTTACAAAGTTAACACTGAGTATCCAAGGCCAACCCGAATAGTTCAGTAGCAGACTAAAATGTGTGAGCCTTGAGGTAGCACCTGATCACAGCTTAGAACATTCGTGTGTTTGAGAAAACTTTCCTGAAAGTTGTTTCAGAGAATTAACCAACATGTGAATACACCCAAAACTAAGACGATGTCATACATAAGGATGTTTCGTTAAATAATGAATTTGCAGAATTTAGAATTAGTAATTTGGAGGAAAACTTTCTTAGAGAAACAGTAGAAACAATCAGAAACTACTTACAGCATTGACGTGAAACTATAGATAAAAATGTTTTTTGAGATAAGTATAAGACACTTCTTTAAGTTTGTATACAGAATATCAAGAAAACAAATAGATTTTTGAAAGACCTCAGAACTTTCGTTGAAAGAGTCAACTGAGAGAATAAGCATTCGAAACAAGTCATATTTTCTCAGGATATTTGAACTTTTACTTAATGAAAACCTTATGTAGAATTAATACAGACCATCAAGAACATATATAGAATTTTGTGATGCTCAGAGTTTTTGTTGGTGGTCTATTAAGAAAATTTGAAACGTCGCAGGCTAGATTAGGATATGTAGAAGCCTGTGAAGCCTCAGAACTTTCATCGGGAGTCAGTTGAACGAATCAAGAACTAACAGTACCTAAACAGATATAACTAACTGGTTTAGGAAATATTAGAGTGTAGAAAAAGGAACTCAAACAATTAACATACCTTAGGACAGTTCCCAATATTAAGACTTCATCTAGAATTGTGTGAAGTGTCACAACTTTTATTAATAGAATCACATTGAGAGATTTAAAATTAGTCAGACTACCGCATAAGAAGTCACTTTAGAATAGTCGGAATAAATATTTCTCTGTAAACCATCAAATTATGCACTACTTAACGTAGAAAACGTTAGGAAAAGAAACTCCGACTTTTTACAATAATTTACTAAAACCTTATCGAGAGTTATTTCGGAATAGATACTAACTACTTAAGGTAGAAAATATGCAAGGTTAGGAAAAGGAACTCAGATCTTTTACGATAATTTACTAAAACCTTATGAAGTCAATTGAAAATACCAAGAAGACTTCTAGAATATTGTGAGTCATCAGAACATTTGATGAGAGAGACAGTTAGGCGAATCCAAAACCACCCAGAATGAGCCACACTTTGTAATCAGCTAACCTAGAAAATACGTGAGGATAGGAAAAGCATCTTTAAACCTTCTAAGATAACTTAGTAAAACTTTATGAAGAGTTAGTTCAGAATATTAAGAACTCGTAAATATTTTCGAGACGTCAGAATTTTCTTTGAGAGTGATAATTAGGCAAATCCAAAACCACCCAGCATAGGTCAGACCTTGTAACGACTTAATGTAGAAAATATGCAAGATTAGAAACCTTTCGAGATGACTTAGTGGAAGCTCATGAAGAATCAGTTAGAGAATCAGGGACACATTTAGAATTGTGAGAGGCGTTAGAACTTTTGTTGAGAGATACAGTTAGGCGAATCCGAAACCACCCAGAATTAGTCCGACTTTCTAACGTCTTAATGTAGAAAATATGGAAGATTAGAAACCTTTCGAGATTATTTAGTAGAAGCTCATGAATAGTAAGTTTAAAGAACCAAGGCTACATTTAAAATTATGAGAGGCATTAGAACGTTTGTTGAGAGAGACAATTATGCGAATCTAAAACCACCCAGAATAAATCAGACTTTGTAACGACTTAATGTAAAAAATATGCAAAATTAAGAATCTTTTAAGAGAATTTAGTAAAATCTCATGAAGGGTCAGTTTAGAGAATCAAAGATACATTTAGAATTTTAGAATTTTGACAGGCGTTAGAATTTCTGTTGAGAGAGGCAGTTATGCGAATCCAAAATCACCCAGAATAAGTCAGACTTTCTAATGACTTAATGTAGAAAATATGCAAGGTTAAAAACCTTTCAAGATTATTTAGTAATAGCTCATGAAGAGTCAGTTTAGAGAATTAAGGTTACATTTAGAATTTTGATAGGCGTTAGAACTTCTGTTAAGAGAGGCAGTTATGCAAACCCAAAACCACCCAGAATTAGTTAGACTTTGTAACGACTTAATGTAGCAAACATGCAAGGATAGAAATCTTTCGAAATTACTTAGTACAAGCACATGAAGACTCAGTTTAGAAAACCAAGGATACATACACAAGGAATTTTGATAGGCGTTAGAACTTCTGTTGAGAGAGGCAGATATGCCAACCCTAAACCACCCAGAATAAGGCAGAATTTCTAATGACTTAATGTAGAAAATATGCAAGATTAGAAACCTTTCCAGATTATTTAGTAATAGCTCATGAAGAGTCAGTTTAGGGAATCTAGAATATATTTAGAATTGTTATGGGCATTAGAAGTTCTGTTGATAGAGGCAGATATGCGAATCCAAAACCACCCAGAATAAGTCAGTCTTTGTAACGAATTAATGTAAAAAATATGCAAGATTAAGAACCTTTTAAGACAATTTAGTAAAATCTCATAAAGGGTCAGTTCAGAGAATTAGGGATACATTTAGAATATTGATAGGCGTTAGAACTTCTGTTGAGAGAGGCAGTTATGCGAACCCAAAACCACCCAGAATAAGTCAGACTTTCCAATAGCTAAATTTACAAAATATTCAAGGTTGGAAGCCTTTCGACATTACTTAGTAAAAGCGCATGAAGAGTCAGTTAAAGAATCGAGGATACATTCAGAATTTTTATAGGTGTTAGAACTTCTGTTGAGAGAGGCACTTATGCAAACCCAAAACCATTCAGAATAAGTCAGACTTTGTAACGACTAAATTTAGAAAATGTTCAAGGTTAGAAACCTTTCGACATTACTTAATAAAAGCGCATCAAGGGTCAGTTAAAGAATCAAGAATAGATTTAGAATTTTTATAGGTGTTAGAACTTCTGTTGAGAGAGGCAGTTATGCAAACCCAAAACCACTCAGAATAAGTCAGACTTTGTAACGACTAAATTTAGAAAATGTTCAAGGTTACAAACCTTTCGACATTACTTAATAAAAACGCATGAAGGGCCAGTTAAAGAATCAAGGATACATTTAGAGTTTTGACAGGCGTTAGAGCTCCTATTGAAAGAGGCAGTTATGCAAACCCAAAACCACCCAGAATAAGTCAGACTTTCCAATAGCTAAATTTACAAAATATTCAAGGTTGGAAGCCTTTCGACATTACTTAGTAAAAGCGCTTGAAGAGTCAGTTAAAGAATCAAGGATACATTCAGAATTTTTATAGGTGTTAGAACTTCTGTTGAGAGAGGCAGTTATGCAAACCCAAAACCATTCAGAATAAGTCAGACTTTGTAACGACTAAATTTAGAAAATGTTCAAGGTTAGAAACCTTTCGACATTACTTAATAAAAACGCATGAAGGGCCAGTTAAAGAATCAAGGATACATTTAGAGTTTTGACAGGCGTTAGAGCTCGTATTGAAAGAGGCAGTTATGCAAACCCAAAACCACCCAGAATAAGTCAGACTTTCCAATAGCTAAATTTACAAAATATTCAAGGTTGGAAGCCTTTCGACATTACTTAGTAAAAGCGCATGAAGAGTCAGTTAAAGAATCAAGGATACATTCAGAATTTTTATAGGTGTTAGAACTTCTGTTGAGAGAGGCAGTTATGCAAACCCAAAACCATTCAGAATGAGTCAGACTTTGTAACGACTAAATTTAGAAAATGTTCAAGGTTAGAAACCTTTCGACATTACTTAATAAAAGCGCATCAAGGGTCAGTTAAAGAATCAAGGATAGATTTAGAATTTTTATAGGTGTTAGAACTTCTGTTGATAGAGGCAGTTATGCAAACCCAAAACCACTCAGAATAAGTCAGACTTTGTAACGACTAAATTTAGAAAATGTTCAAGGTTAGAAACCTTTCGACATTACTTAATAAAAGCGCATCAAGGGTCAGTTAAAGAATCAAGGATAGATTTAGAATTTTTATAGGTGTTAGAACTTCTGTTGAGAGAGGCAGTTATGCAAACCCAAAACCACTCAGAATAAGTCAGACTTTGTAACGACTAAATTTAGAAAATGTTCAAGGTTAGAAACCTTTCGACATTACTTAATAAAAACGCATGAAGGGTCAGTTAAAGAATCAAGGATACATTTAGAGTTTTGACAGGCGTTAGAGCTCCTATTGAAAGAGGCAGTTATGCAAACCCAAAACCACCTAGAATTAGTTAGACTTTGTAACTACTTAATGTAGCAAATATGCAATATTAGAAATCTTTCGAAATTACTTAGTAAAAGCTCATGAAGGGTCAGTTTAGGAAATCAAGTATACATTTAGAATTTTGATAGGTTAGAAATTCTGTTGAGAGAGGCAGTTAGGCGAACCCAAAACGACCCAGAATAAGTCAGACTTTGTAACGACTTAAGGTAAAAGATATGCAAGATTAAAAACCTTTTAAAACAACTTAGTAAAATTTCATGAAGGGTCAGTTCAGAGAATCAGGGATACTTCTAGAATATTGAAACGCATCAGAACTTTAAGTGAGAAAGTTGAAGAATCTGACTTTGTACGGAACTAGTTTAGAAAATTGCTGATGTTAGGAAAGTGTAATATGAGCTTTCTGAGGTATCTAAAGAAAATATTATAAAGACTCAATTCAAAGTATTAGGATAAGGGATAGGGATTAGCGTAAGAGTTGTAACGACCCAAATTAGAGTTGGCTGTGAGTGCTACAAAGCACGTCGTAGCTGTCATGTTATGTACCTTGTGTTTATTTGATCGAATGTAAACACAAGGAAAGTGAACTTAACCTCAAAGCTTGAATAAATTATTTCAGTTTGACAGTTGATTAAATTGACATTTGTTTTCAGTTGAACCTCAGTCATGCAAAAAAATTTCAAAGCTTTTTCTAATTTGAGAACTTTTCTGAAATTTTCTGAAGTTTTAACAAGTTTAAGATAATGAAATTAATTGGTTATTGATAAGCGCAGTACTAGTTCGTCTCTACTTTACAGTTTATAAGATTGGTAACGTTCTATTTTTGTACGATTATCATTAGTCTACTTGATTAATAGATAAAGAAACAGGTAAAACAGGGTTCAGTGTACATTTTTTAAACTATTCCCAAACTATGAAATAGCGAATTACAAAACAGAAGAAATAGCCCTCGATAACGCAAGTACATTTTAAATTGCCTTTAACTGCTTCGCAATTACTGTTGGATCCAACGGAAGATACGGCCTAATATCTTGTACGTCCGGCTCATCAATGTGCACCTGTCGCCGTTTTTTACAGCGTACACTCTGTGAGAAAAGCTCACTTTCGAACTACCTGATCCTTTACAAATAGTTCGAACTGCAAGAGATGTATTCGTTACGCCTTGCCCTACTTCCTTAATTAATTAATGTTCTGACTAAGTAGTTTGTTAAAACTGATATAACTAGTAGAAAAACAGTGCAGTTTTCTTGCTTTTTTAACATTACAGAGCAAGTTTGGAGATCTCAATAGATGCTTCCTTTATCTTCTAACGAATTTAGAAAGCTTCTATTTTTTGTTTAGTAATTTAAATAATCGCAAAGCTAAATAAGAACCAATTAGATTTTGAAACAGAATCGGGCCCTTGTTAAAGTATTTTTAAAATCTCATTATTTGGAAAATGGGAACATCTCTTTTTAATATCAAAAGTCTCGTTGTTGCGTCATTTACTTATAAGAAACACCCAGATTAGAATACCCAGAACGTTGTTTTAATTTTTAGCTCTTAATTTTCTAATCGCTTCCCTATTTAATCTAATAATTTGTTACTGGCCAAATGACCGCTCTCGTCAGCTCGCAACAAATCGATGATTACATTACAAGAACCAATTATGGTTCTTCGGTTAACACAGGCAGGGGTGAGGGTTCGCAAAAACCATTACAGGAAGAAAGTCGTGATTGTCACAATGTGCGGGGTAAGTCAAAATAAGTGGACCCACTCTTTCAGACTCATAACTAAACAAAGATCCTCGTGAAAAGGCCGAAGACAGACAGCTTACGAGAGTCGAACCTACCTTGTTATGGTTTCTGCTTATCTCAGTATTTCCCACAAAATATATACAAAAAGAAAAATAAATAGAAGATGGTACACCTAAAAATAATAGGGCTTCGGAACGTATGAACCTGTTGCTCGAGCTGCCACTGACTACGAAATTTATTGGAAGATCGAAGAAAAAAGGACTAGGTAGTCAATATCAGCTGAATTCAAGTTTGGTTGATTTATGTTATAAATATATAACTACTTCTACTTTTCACAACTCAAAGCATTTTGCAACCAATCAATCACTACTTCTCTACTAATTTTTCAAAATATGGATAATGTTTACTTTAATTCAGCGACAGGGTAGAGGAAGCCAAAAACATTAATTTTCGCTTAGTCGACGCTCCAAGACGAAGAAACGAAAGAAACAGACGGCAGCTAGGCTCACATCACTGACTGGCACAAGTGGCAATCACAATAACATCTGGGTGTTGGATCGGATTGCGCAATAACGATTTTTCAGGGACAACAATTGCCGACAAAACAGATTGTTTTAGGCACAAAACCGATAAGCTGCAGCATACTTTTTGCTGGAACGGTAAATCTTCACTGGAATGGTGAAAGTGGTAACTAAATTAATTTTACCCGTATCAAACGGCAAAGAAATCTTACGGTATTCTCAACGGATCCATTGACTTTTATTTATATTTAATGTGAGTTTATCGTCGACTTTTATTGCCGGGAAACAAAATTACGAGGGTAATTTTAACTCCACCCTACTTTCACTGAGCTCAGGACGTTTGCATGCGAAAAGCAACCCGGGCTCTTTCGTCCAAGAGGAAAAACAACTGCGTCCTGCCCGCTTGAAAATTCTAGCCCGTTGGTGAAAGAGACTGGGGGCCAGATCTGACCAATATGGGGATTGTTCCAAAATTTCAAATCCAGAATTGTCGATAGCACACAGCGCTTATGAGCGGAAGCGTTATTTTGGTGGAACACCGCGTTTCACGCCTTTTTTGCATTATACGCTCACGAACTTTTGGTATCAGTGTTGCCTAATAGTCTCCCGTTATTGTGTGACCACGTGGTAAATAATTAACAAGAAGAATTTCCTCAGAATCCCAAAACACTGTTGCCATTATCTTTCTGGCAGATTTAGTCACACGGAACTTACATGGGACGGAAAACCACGATGTCGTTTTGACTCTGGAGCAAAGTAATGAACCTAGGTTTCATCTGCAGTTAAAAATCTTTCCAGAAATCCATCCAAATCCGTGTCCATTAATCTCAAATTGCTCGCAGCAGTTAGAAACCTGGCCCGCTCTAATCAAGAGACAGCATCTTTAGAATCCATCATGTGCAGACTTTTGCAGTTTAAATTCCTCCTGCAGAATTTTCAAAAGGCATCCAACGGAAAAGTCACATGTCTCAGTAACATATTTGGCCGTAATTCTCCGATCACTCAGTACCATATCATGAAGCAAATCAATGTTGTCTTGAGTGACGACAGTTTTTGGTGGTTCAGCATCTGGTGCATGTTGACACGACTTCCTTCCTAATTTGACATCCCGACACCCATCTTTAATGACTTGATATGATCTTGTAGAATCACCCAAAACCGGAGATATGTCATTATGCATTTCCTGGGGTGATAAACCCTTCTTCATAATGTATTTAATCACAGCCTTTGTCTCGAATTGTTCCATTTCAACAAAATCACCAGCACCAGCAACACAGTAATATTAAATGTATAACTTTTATAAAGAAGAAGATGTTCTATATAACTTGGCATGTAATAATGTCAATAATTGACGTTTCTAGGAAACAAATTATTCGTTTGTTGGTCAATATGTTAGGGACAATAATTGATGAATCATCCTCGTAGTTTATTCAATCTCAAAGCAACGTATAGGATTTTATAGTTGAATGGATAGACATAAATTCCAAAAGAATAGGATTTTGTATGTTCTAGAAAAATACTAAGCTATATTACAGATATTTCGTTTCACTTCTTGAACATGTCAAGTATAAAATATATCTGATGATATTTAAAGTTAAATAGACAAATTTAAGTTTTGAAATTGAATGTAGAGATATTTCTAATATGGTTTATTCCTATTATTTTTGTTTCGTGGAACTCTCTTATAAACTGCTATTTCCCCTGCCAGTATTTCAATATTTCTAGGTTTTTAGTTTTATGTGAAAAATTCAATATTGAATTGAAAATAAATTGATTATTAAAACATGTTAGAGTGTCTTTGGTTTTCCTTATCTAATTTTTGAACTCATAGAAGTTTAAAGCTACAAAGAAAGAATTATATAGTGCTACTTACTGTTTTGTTGTTCTGCTGCATGTTGAATAATTGTTCCATAGTTCTAGAGTTGTTCTTGTAGGAACCTCAATGGGGCAGTGCGAACAAGCGCTGTCAGTCGAGGCTACAGTGAAATGCGGTTCATTCGGCCGTGTGGTCGAACCCCGGCTGAGGCGAGCGTATTTCACTTAGTTCAGTTTAGGGTGGATGTTGCATGAATGATTAGTGTGTAAGAGACGCCTGCACCCCTCTGGAGTAATGCGAAAGCGGTTCCGAGGAGGACGGTAGTGTGAATGTTTTAAAAAAACAGAGTTGTTGTTGTATGATTACTTACTTTTTAGAAGTTCTTAAAATTTTTGAAAACAATTTTAAAGTGTTTAATGATGCAGATATTAATTTTTAATTTGAATGTTGGTAAAAAGTATATTGGTTTCTGTAAAATTACATAAATATTTTGCTGATGTCTCTTAGAACACGTTCTAATTTTTTTTTAATTGTGAGTGTTAAGATAAATTAGGGAGACTTGCAACGTTAATTAAAAAATAGAATTTTGAAAACACTAGATTATTTGTTTTCTCTGAAAAAATAGTAATTGTACAAAATTGCAAGAATCCTACGCTTTAGTGTACCATTGTTAAAACTTGCTGTTTTGGAGCTTATTTGACATTCTGAATTTAATTATTTTTAAAATTCAGTAAACAGCTTAAAGTTGAATTTTAAATTATGTTAATGCAAAATTACTGGATTTGTTTTTGTATAATTTTTATTATAGCGTAATATTCTTGATAGAATTTTAATATTCAAATTTAAATCAAAAATGCAGACATAAATATAATTTTAAACAAAAATGAATGAAGCCTTGTTGTTTTTTATTTTACTCAAACACAGCACAATTTTTTTAAAAGTTGCTCTTCTAGTTCTTTTACTTTTATGTACTATTTTCGTGAAATCTACGCGAAGGTCCTTAAAGTTAAAGAGAGACAATTAAATTTCGAAGTTTAAATGTAGTGAAAGTTTTGTGGCTTTTAGGATGATCCTCAACAATGTAGTACAAATCTTTTAGAACTTACCATTTCAAAGAAATTCTTGTCTATCCGAAAAAGACGAATGTTGATCATATAGATATATACAGGGTGAGCCAACTAAGTCGTCCCCCATTACAGCGGGTGGCGCAACCCTACCTACACTAGGGGTCACATATTTTGTGATTCTTCTTAGGTGTTGCTTCCCATGTTGCTTGTTAAAAGGTGTATATTGTTTTCAATGTAATTCTGAAACACTTCGTAGTTGGTGTCCTTCAAAGTCAACACAGTACGTGAATGTGCCGATTTATTTAATAAACAGTGACTAACGGGTAGTCAAAGCATAGGTCGTAACTAGATTGAACTATGCAGTTATTTGTGGGTATGTCGTTTGTTATATAGCAATCCACTAAGTCATGGATCTTTCTTGGATCTGTTAGCCAGGATGTCGCCACATCATTGGTTAGATAGCTGTGATTATTATCGGACGTATCTCTTAAAAGGTTACGGCCGTTTGTTGTCATAAGTCTCGATCTTCCGTGTGTGTGCTTGGAGTGTCAGTCGCCGCCTGCAATACGTTTGTTTTTAATAGTGTCAAAACAGTTTCTTTGTAATGATTAAAAGGTATAGTATACCACGGTGGACAGTAAACGGCGATAAATGCCCATAGCAAACCATTCACTTGTATAATTACTGCTTGAATTTTATGAGTTTGATACTTAGGCAGTTGATGATGAGAAATAGCACCATGTGCTTTCTGATCGTTTTAGCCATTGCGGATTAAATTTACTGAGGAAAGTCGTGTAGAATGTACTTGCATCGCCAGTCTTATTGGTTGTGGTTGTGATTGATAGCGATGATCAGCCCTTGGTGACCTAGTTCTTGTATCTGTCAGGTCTCTGTAGACAGTACAGCCATTGTGGAAACGGGTATGTGAATTTACGAAGAAATACTATTAGCTGTTCTCCAATATTTGCAGGATAATCCACCACTTTTGGGTTCGATTTCCGGATAGTACACTCTTGTAGGATGTCCATTGATTTTACGGTTTGGTTTGAGGTGGTGTACATATATTTGAGGTAGTTCCTACGGGATGTAGTTGCATCGTAGGTCTGACTGGTTATGGTTGTGATTGCTAGCGATGGTCTGCCCTTGATGACGTACTTCTTGTTGCTATTAGGTATTTGTACTATTAGGCAACACAGCCATTGTGGAAACATGTTTGTAAACCATGAAGAAATACTGTGAGCTGTTCTCCAATAATTGCAGTATAATCTACCATATTGGGGTTTCGATTTCCAAATAGACACTCTCATAGGTTGTCCATTGATTTTACGTGTAGATTTGAGGTGGTGTTTATACGTTTGAGGTAGGTCGTGCAGGATGTACTTTCCGCAAGTCTGACAAGCTATGGTTGTATTTGGTAACGATAATCGGCCCTTGATGACTTAGTTCTTCTTGATATCAGGTTTCTGTGGTCAGCACAGCCATTGTGAAGACATGTATGTGAACTTATAGAGAAATACTGCTAGCTGTTCTCCAATATTTACAGAATAATCTACCATATTGGGGTTTCGATTGCCGGATAGGACGCTCCCATAGGTGTTTATTGATTTTACGTGTAGGTTTGAGGTGTGCATATACGCTTGAGGTAGGTTGTGCAGGATGTACTTGCCGCAAGTCTGACAAGCTATGGTTGTAATTGGTAGCGATAATCGGCCCTTGATGACTTAATTCTTCTTGATATCAGGTTTCTGTGATCAGCACAGCCATTGTGAAGACGTGTGTGTGAACTTATAGAGAAATACTGTTAGCTGTTCTCCAATATTTACAGAATAATCTACCATATTGGGGTTTCGATTGCCGGATAGGACGCTACCATAGGTGTTTATTGATTTTACGTGTAGGTTTGAGGTGGTGCATATACGTTTGAGGTAGATTGTGCAGGATGTACTTGCCGCAAGTCTGACAAGCTATGGTTGTAATTGGTAGCGATATTCGGCCCTTGATGACTTAGTTTTTCTTGTTATCAGGTTTCTGTGGTCAGCACAGCCATTATAAAAACATGTATGTGAACTTATAAAAAAATACTGTTTCCTGTTCTTTTATATTTACAGTATCATCTACCATATTGGAGTTTCGATTTCCGGATAGGACACTCCCATAGGTTGTCTATTGATTTTACGTGTAGGTTTGAGGTGGTGCATATACGTTTGAGGTAGTTCCTACAGGATGTAGTTGCATCGTAGGTCTGACTGGTTATGGTTGTGATTGCTAGCGATAGTCTGCCCTTGATGACATACTTCTTGTTGCTATTAGGTATTTGTACTATTAGGCAACACAGCCATTGTGGAAACATGTTTGTAAACCATTAAGAAATACTGTGAGCTGTTCTCCAATAATTGCAGTATAATCAACCATTTTGCGGTTTCGATTTCCAGATAGACACTGTCGTAGGTTGTCCATTGATTTTACGTGTAGATTTGAGGTGGTGTTTATACGTTTGAGGTAGGTCGTGCAAGATGTACTTGCCGCAAGTCTGACAAGCTATGGTTGTAATAGGTAGCGATAATCGGTCCTTGATGACTTAGTTCTTCTTGTTATCAGGTTTCTGTGGTCAGCACAGCCATTGTGAACTTATAGAGAAATACTGTTAGCTGTTCTCCAATATTTACAGTATCATCTACCATATTGGAGTTTCGATTTCCGGATAGGACACTCCCATAGGTTGTCTATTGATTTTACGTGTAGGTTTGAGGTGGTGCATATACGTTTGAGGTAGTTCCTACAGGATGTAGTTGCATCGTAGGTCTTACTGGTTATGGTTGTGATTGCTAGCGATAGTCTGCCCTTGATGACATACTTCTTGTTGCTATTAGGTATTTGTACTATTAGGCAACACAGCCATTGTGGAAACATGTTTGTAAACCATTAAGAAATACTGTGAGCTGTTCTCCAATAATTGCAGTATAATCAACCATTTTGCGGTTTCGATTTCCAGATAGACACTGTCGTAGGTTGTCCATTGATTTTACGTGTAGATTTGAGGTGGTGTTTATACGTTTGAGGTAGGTCGTGCAAGATGTACTTGCCGCAAGTCTGACAAGCTATGGTTGTAATAGGTAGCGATAATCGGTCCTTGATGACTTAGTTCTTCTTGTTATCAGGTTTCTGTGGTCAGCACAGCCATTGTGAACTTATAGAGAAATACTGTTAGCTGTTCTCCAATATTTACAGTATCATCTACCATATTGGAGTTTCGATTTCCGGATAGGACACTCCCATAGGTTGTCTATTGATTTTACGTGTAGGTTTGAGGTGGTGCATATACGTTTGAGGTAGTTCCTACAGGATGTAGTTGCATCGTAGGTCTTACTGGTTATGGTTGTGATTGCTAGCGATAGTCTGCCCTTGATGACATACTTCTTGTTGCTATTAGGTATTTGTACTATTAGGCAACACAGCCATTGTGGAAACATGTTTGTAAACCATTAAGAAATACTGTGAGCTGTTCTCCAATAATTGCAGTATAATCAACCATTTTGCGGTTTCGATTTCCAGATAGACACTGTCGTAGGGTGTCCATTGATTTTACGTGTAGATTTGAGGATTTTATACGTTTGAGGTAGGTCGTGCAAGATGTACTTGCCGCAAGTCTGACAAGCTATGGTTGTAATAGGTAGCGATAATCGGCACTTGATGACTTAGTTCTTCTTGTTATCAGGTTTCTGTGGTCAGCACAACCATTGTGAACTTATAGAGAAATACTGTTAGCTGTTCTCCAATATTTACAGAATAATCTACCATATTGGGGTTTCGATTTCCGGATAGGACACTCCCATAGGTTGTTTATTGATTTTACGTGTAGGTTTGAGGTGGTGTTTATACGTTTGAGGTAGGCCGTGCAGGATGTACTTGCATAGCAGGTCTGACTGGTATGGTTGTGATTGGCAGTGATAATAGACTCTTGACGACATAGCTCTTGTTACTACCGGGTGTTTGTAGACAGTACAGCCATTGTGAAAACATATTTATGAACGGATGAAGAAAT
>JABXWE010028813.1:0-36822 GCA_014611495.1 Limonius californicus | reverse complement strand
CGCCGCAACCATTCCTTTAAGGGATCGAAGAATAGTTAATGTTGAATGGTATACAACAATTTGTTTGCCAGAAGTCATCGCCGAATTCAGGAAAATCAACCGAAAACATCGCATCATTCTTCATCATGACAATGCCACCTCTCACACAACACGTTAAATAATTGATCATTTGCAGGAGAAAAATATCGAATTAATGTCTCGAAAACGATGCTTTTGGGATATCAACTTCAGAGTGCCAAAAATGTTCCGAAAATTGGTTTGAACGTATGCAAAAGTATATAAATCTTGAAGGCAAATATTTTAAAAAGCAATAAAACAGTTTGTTCCATAATCAATTTTTTTTTTAGTTTTTGCAAAAACTTAAAAGGCTGTCCTCGTATGAATGGGTCTTATGTATTTTTATATTCCCTTGGAACCTCCCTTGGAACCTTGCACATGAATAGGGGTTTTAGCTTTCAGAAAATGCGCAAATATATGTCTCCAATGGCTTTGGTACTTGTGTTTTATATCGTTTTGTTCGTAAAAATATCCTGCGGCATCACACACTTGCATGGTGATTGAGTTTAGTGAGAAATGATTGAGTTTAGTGAGAAAATTCTGGCCCGCAGCCAGGATCTATCCAGCATATTTTTAAGAATTTTTAAGAATCAGATTATTTACTGGAACACTAAACCCTGTACTCAGAAAACTTATGTTGTCTAATTCTCGCGGTAGATTTTTGAGGTAAATGGGTTTGAACTTCATATAGCCAACACCCTTAAAAATAGGGCACGTGAGACAGGATTCCTTTCTTCCAAAACGTTTTTGTCCATCTTAAATATTTTAACATAACTTTAAATGCTCCAATCCGTCACACTGATTTTCCACAGACTGTAGTGAGTTTTCTGTGAATCTCAATAAATAAACCTTTTACCAATTTATAGGTTGCTGGTTCATAGTTTCGTCTTGGAACTTTTTTGTAACGGTTTACTGCATCTATTACACTTTCTTCTTGCCAAATGTCTACGTAGCATATTTAATCAAATCTTAATTTTCCCGTTTTTATTGTGTTTGCCTCTTCTGATGTCATATAAATCCATATTAATCTTACAATAGTTCTGCCTAGTTGCCTTCTATGGAAGTATATTTACTCTTTTGGTAAACATCCCGAAAATATCTGCATACGTCCTTACACCGCTTGAAATGTGTTACGTATGCTTGTAGTGTCTATTCTCGAATATTTAAATATGACCTATTCTACAGTACCCTTTATTTCCCATTTACGTCGTCTAGGTTTTTAAATATGTTTACATTATCTTTAGATAGTTCCATGTGATATATTATTCTATCTCTTGTAACAGACTTATGTGACTTGTATTGTAAATATCCTCTGCAGTTGAAATGAGGACTGAGCCACCCCATAATAAAATTGTTCCTTTATTTGTGGCCTAATTACTGGTGTCCTAATCTGTTCATTTATTTTATTTGTCTTTACTTAGGTGTATGATGTTTGTAGTTCTATTTTATTATCTATGTTTACATTTTGGAATTAGAATGCCAATTAGTCCATTATACAGTAACAAAGTAGCACATGAAACACCTACTCTACCTACTTTGAATTAAGCAAATAATATGTAATTGTTGTTATTTATCTACTAACCAACAATCCCACTATAGAATCGGCCAATTCCTGTGCAGGTTTACTTTTCAAGCAATTAATAATATTGGAAGAGGTATCATCAGGACAACCAACCAACCGTGCTTGCCTCTGAGCTAATCCAAAATCAGGATGTACAAGCCAATTGCCGTAGCTGGATCCACTCGTTACAATTGCTCTGTGGAAGAGTCCTAAGCCAGATAATGAATAAAGTTAAATCATTGTTTGTCCTAACTCTATATTAATAACTTTGAGGATGTTCAAATGTTTATTTTATTTATACTTTTCTTGTAATATTATTGTATAGTTAACCTTGTGACATAGGAGAAATCATATGCATAGTAGTGCTAACTCCTCCTACACTTCCTCCTCCAAGAGTAACAGAGTTTGGATCACCCCCAAACGCAGCAATATTTTCTTGCACCCACCTCAGTGCTAACACTTGATCCTTCATTCCGTTATTCCCAGGTGCCAGCTCGTCTTCTGTGTTTAAAAATCCTAAAAAAAACTGTTATGTAATATAAGCGTCAGTAGCACATACCACATATTGGAAATACATGCAGACCAACATAACATAGTAAATACGACAATAGAGAAGACGTTTGCGTCTCCTTTTTTATTCTATTTCATTACTTAGATAAAAATTTTGTAATTAATCACTAATGACAGCTGAAAATTATACAAAATTCATGTTTTTGCCCCTCTCTAATAAATTGCCGAAATGTGTTACGAAAAATAGTACCATTATATAGAAATAGAGTGTATATGCTGACGACATAACTTCGCTGGACGAATCGAAATAATAATTGATAACGTTCTTTATGGACATGGGCAGAATAAAACAAGCAGAACGAACTAACTGCAGCAAATAAAATCAACTATAGTCTGTCCCAGACTAAAAATTCAGTATTGCTCTTATGAGGAGCGGTGTTGCCAGACGTATTCCTGAATTGGTTTCTTAATACCAACAAAAATTTTCAATTTTATGACTTGTAATCCTCTTAAATTAAACATAACAGCTGGCATTAGAAGGGATTACACTCAGCGTTTCGTCCTTTTATCAGTGGTACTCCGACAGTTCGCAATCAACGGACTGGCGTAAAACGGAACTCTGATTAGTTTAGGACTTTTTGCATTATTGCATTAATAATTAATAAGTTTCAACTTAAACTCTTAACAACAGCATTTATCCAATATGTACAAATAAATTCTTAACTTACAGTGAGTAGTTGCTTGAGGACCCCTGAAAGACAGCACCAAAAGATTGTTTCAGGAATAGCCGCGGGTAATAGAAAAGTGGCAACGCTTTGTAAAATTTCTCCCAAAGAATTACATTGCCCTATGCTACCCCTACTGAGTTTTAAGTCTGGGACATACTATAATTAGGTCCAATAGCTTATCTTAAACAATTGAATGTTGCATATGTACAAAGTGTAGCATTAAATGGGTTTAAAAGCCGTACCATAGAGGCAAATAAAGAATTTGAATCGTTTGAAATGAGGTACAGGGGATTTCTAAAAATTAGGTGGATTGAAGGAAAAACTAACCAAGAAGTTTAAGTAAATATATAAATATATAATGAAAAGAAGTGATCAAGTCGTGCGACATAAACTACGAAAGTAAGATCTAACATAAACAACCATCCAAAACAAAGTAGAAAGAATAATTCCGAAAGGATGTCCTCGCCAAAAAATATATGAAATAGGTAATCGAAGATTATGGAGAATAATGGAGAAATGAAAAGGAAGGTATCTACGAAAATGTTGGAAAACTGTGACAAACCAGTCGGAAGACTGAAAATTAACGTAAAAGATGAAACACAATGTAAGACTTTCACTATCAATTTGTCAAACTAATACAATTAAATTAATTACAAATTTATTTTGCAGATAAATAACACTTTACATAGAAAGGCAAAGGCATATACTTCGGAAGCTTTTTTTGTTGTATAATGTAGGTTAGATGCATATTTCTTTTTCTTTTTATGGTACCATACTGAAATTGCATGTTTACTATACTAGGGAAATGAGGCAGTTTCCTGTTGCTTTCTACAGAGGGGTATCTTGTATATGGGGTGAATAGTATGCGCGTGTTGTGACTATCCACAGTCGACCACTTCGCGGATAGGGTCGTTAATTATAATCCAACGATTAATGGACTCACCAGTACTGACCCTTAGTGATGGGAATTGTTTTACTGAAAACCCCTAAATCAGAATACAAATTCGAGGCCCCCAGGAAGCAGACTTACGCTTTTACCACTGTTCCACTAAGCTTCCTTGGTATATATTTAAAACTAGAAACTACAGTTGCCAAATGGCATAGCGGTGCTATACGTTACAATAGTCAAACACTGCCTAAATTGTAGTTTTCTTTATGCAGGTTCAGTTTTGTTTCCTTGCATCTAAATCTGGCAATGCTGCGATCAACAACTCCTTACCTAAAGCTCCAAGCCTGTAGTTCATTGTAACTAAAACTAAATCCTCTTCATCAAGCATATATTCTGGGCCAATCCAATCACTAGCACCCGTGTACATCGCGAAGCCTCCATAATGAATAAAAACCAGGACGGAGCTTTTCAAATTTTCTCCATCTTCTGGAAGCTGAAACATTTTAAATGTAATGCCTTAAACAGCAAATAAAGATTACTTACTTTAGTGGTGTATACGTTGACAAAAAGACAATCTTCAGACGTTGGAGTAAGTTTTCGCTGAGGACACATGGGACCATCCTGGGTAGCATCGTACACATCGTCCCATTTTTCAACAGGAACTGGCGGCTAAAATTAATAGAAAAGAAATGGCTTTTGAAAATATGCAAATTTTCACGGCAAACATTGGTTGAAACTTCAAAATTTGAACAAAGTTGGTATATATTTCATCTACCTATTTTGACTAGGAGGAACATTTAATAAGTCAATTATCAACCAAAGGTATGAAAATATTAGAACAAGAAACTATTATACATATCGGGCATGAACAGCTATAAAGTTTCAAGCATTTTGTCAACTAATTCTATCTATCAAAATATTTTTGTTTATGTAAAAATAGAGCAATTGAATATTCTGCTGTCCCTAAATATTGTTACGGGCCAAATAATCATTCCTGTTAGCCCGCAACAAACATATAATATTTGGCTAACGCAGAGAGGAAGGAAGGTTCGCGGAAAAAATTACAGAAAGAAAGTCTTAATTGTTACAATGTGCGGTGTAAGTCAAAATAAATAGGCGACACTCTTCCAACTCACAGCTAAACAAAGATCCTTGTGAAAATGCCGAATACCTACCACTTATTGTTGTGGAAGGTATTTTGCTGGGCTTCTTCTTTACACTGGCATTTGTCACGAAGTACAGACAAAAAGGAAAATACACAAGAATAACGAGTCATAAATCATTAAAAACTTGGTATTAAATAAAAAGGATTGAACAGTTACACACAAAGAGATTCTAACGAGGAACAGAGTCAGTCCAGCTATAAATTATGTATAAAAACGAAGCTCGACTCATCTAAACCTGCTGCTCAAGCCGCCACTGACTACAACATTTACTACAGAATGGTGAAGAAACTGCGTAGTCAATATCAGCTGTTCTCACAATTAATTATTGTATTACTAAACAATTAGCAACAGAAGATTTTTTCATAACATGAAAATACAGCTAAATCCACTTTTCGCGCAAAAATATAATCTTCAATAATAACTGAAAACATGAATAGTTTTTACTTTAGTTAGCGACGGAGTTGAAAAAGCCAAAAAGGTTGACCGTCGCTTTATCGCTGCCGGAGGGAAAAGATAGAAAGAGACGGCAACTAAGGTGACGGCATCCACAATAATGCATTGCAGATCTGAGTGTAGCGTCGGGTTGTACAATAAAGATTTTCCAGGAACAACGAAAATTGTCGACAAACTGGTTGTTTTAAACATTAGAAACTATAAACGGAGGCACAGAGTTTTTGCTGAAACGGTAAATCTTCACGATAACGTTAAAGAAGATAATGAGGTTAATTTTATCCATATTGAACGATATGATAAACGTCACGATATTCTCAACCAACTTATCGACCCATATTTTTATTAAATCCGACTTTATCATCGAGTTTTATTGTAAGGAAACTGCACGAAAACTAAATAATATGAGCGTGTTTAACCCCACCCTACTTTCCTTGAATACAAAACGTCTGCACGCCTCAAGCGATTAACAAAGAATTGTTTGTCTAGTGGAAAACAAGCCAGACGGGGCCAGTTCTCAAACACAGATTAAACGCGATAACTGAAGACAATTCCTGGAATTGCTTCGAAAAGTACATTCCGTCTCACTCGAGAACTACTGGCCGGATACCACCGATGAAAATACACCTACCAGCCTCTGTCTCTCTATTTCTCACTTAATCTCTTTCTCTCTCTCTCTCGATCGCTCCACCTTTCACTTTCGATCTTCCCATCTATCTTCCTCTCTCTCTCTGGATCTCTCTCTCTCGATCGCTCTATGTCGATCTCTCTATCTCTATCTCTCTCTTTCGATCTCTCTCTTTCGATCTCTCTCTTTCTCTCGATCCCTTGATTTATTTTTTTCTTTCTCGATCTCTTTCTTTCTCGCTTCCTCTAGCTCTCTCTCCCTCGTTCTCTCTCTCGCTCTATCTCCCTCTCCCTCTCACTCGCGCTCTCTCTCTCTCTCTTGGTCTCTCTCGCTCTCTCCTTTCCTCTCCTTTTATCCCTCCCACCCACTCACTAGAAATGGAATTTTTATATGTGTAATGGGTTTGAAGCATTGTTGGTTTACCAGCATTGCGGTTGCAAGAGATATACAGGGTGTTTAATAACATCCGACAAAAATGCAACTGAACTATTTTAAGAATATTTTGTCCTTTGATGATTTTTGAAAAGCCGCTTTGTTTCGAAGATACAGGGCGAAAAAGTTTTTCGACAAAAACAGCATTTTATTACCAAAAATTACATGTAAAATTTCTTAATCTACAAAAACTGTTGAAAATGACTGCCTCCAGCTACGATGCAAGGATTCAATCTTCTCCTCATTTACTGCCGAACTCTTTCAAAAACACCAGGGTCGTTTCTTATTGAGTTACACCCAGCAATTATCCGATTTCTTAAAACTCTCCCATATTTTCCACTTGAGTAGAATAAACTAATAACTTTAGATGGCCCCATAGAAAATAATCCAAGGGGTTTAAGTCCGAGGATCGAGCAGGCCATAAGTGAGGTCCACCTCGACCAATCCAGCGATCTCCATATGTTACTGTTAAAAACTCACGAGCAACCAAACTAAAATGCGCTGGTGCACCATCGTGCCTAAACCACATTGCATTTCTCGTTGCCATTGGTACATCCTCCAGAAACTCAGGTAGAGCCTGTTCAAAAAAGTTGCAATACACCTCGCCGGTAAGTCTTCCTGGTAGAAATACCGGTCAAATTAGCCAGTCACCTACAATTCCAACCCAACCGTTCAACGAAAACTGATGTTGAAAACGATCTTCAAGTACCTCATGTGGATTTTCCTCGGCCCATACATGGTTATTGTGAAACTTCCTTATTGCATTTATTCAGAAATTCGCTTCATCGGTAAAAAGAATCAGCGTCAGTAATTGAGGGATTTGAACCAATGTGTGCAAAAGCCACTGACAGAATGCAATACGTGAAGGAAAATCAACACGAAGAAGTGGCTGAACGCGTTGTATGTGGTATGGGTACAACAAATAGTCCCTAAGAATTTTCCAAACAGTCCCATTACTTACATTCAAAGTATTTGCAATTTTTCTAGTAGAAGTACCTGGATCTTCCTCTATCATGTTCAGCACATTCTGTTCTACTTCTACCGTTCTTACTGTCGTTGGCCTTCCTGGTCCTCCGCTTCGTTTCAATGTGCCTGTTTCATGAAGACGTTGATGAATACTTTGGAAGGTTTTTCTATCAGGAACATTACGGTCAGGAAATCGTTCAATGTACAACCGCCTAGCTTGTAATGAATTGCTATCAGCAAGTCCATAAATGAAATGCATGTCAATCATCTCGGCGTTCGTATAGCGATTCATGATAGAGGACTTCACTAACAAAAGTTTAAGTATTAAAGACAGAAAATACACGTCAAACAGCCAAGTGTCATTCAGTTTCAACAAATTCGACACATACAAAATGATCAATCACGAGACGCATTCAAACGAAATCCACGTTTAAACTGATTTCCTTTTCAATGTCTGCACTTGCCAGCTGTTATGGATAAAACAGCCGTTCTTAGTAATAGAAATGTTGTTAAAACATAACAACGCATTTTTAAAAATTTTTTATGCTCGGTCAACCCAGTGTAGTACGCCATACTTTTATTTAGGCTACATTAATAATTTGAAAAATATCAAAATTGGTTTTGTCGAAAATTTTTCTCGCCCTGTATCTTAGACACAAAGCGGCTTTTCAAAAATCATCAAAGGACAAAATATTCTTAGAATAGTCCAGGGAATAACCCTTTGAATTTTTGACGTGTGTTTAATAAAGACCCTGTATACACTATATAAACCGTTTTCCGAAACCATAACGAGAATGTTTGAAGTGGTAGTTATATTGGAAATAGTACAAAAACGTAAAAAAATTGATGATAACGTTTGCAGTATAAATTTAATCTAGTATCAAATCAGTAACTTACCTGAAATCTGAGTTCACCCACAGGAGGTTGTGCGTAACGTATACCTCGAAAGGAATAAATCAACTTCCCACGTACTGTTGTTAAGGTGGATCCTCTAATGTCACCCAATGGTGTAGTTACTATAGGATTACTACTACCTGCATTTGTCAACTCAATTATCACATATAAGATTATTCCAAAAGTAATTATTCTTAAACGTTGGCTGGACATTTTTACGAAGAAACGATTATAATATATTTTAGCAAATTCCGTACATTATCAAAAATAAGTAAATACTGAATTACTTTCACATCGCCCAGGAATTAGAATTTTTCTCAAATTACATTGGAACTGAATTTATTAAATCTTGTAGAAATTTAAATCAAATAGTGAAATTCTTCCATGAGGACTGAAATAGATACTGTCCTTGTTAAATAGCAGTACCATTTATAACTTCTCGTCGAGTAATCTGTGAGTATTTATGTACTGCAGAAACAAATGGAAAATTAATAGAAGCTGTTATTTCGTTAAATAAATAGCTTTATATATATAAAAAATAGGAAAAATAGCAGAGCCTCGTTAAATAATAGATCACGTAAACTATGATTATACAGGCAGCCTTCACAAATTTAATGAAAGCACATTGTTAATCGAACTGCGCTTTAATGTCAAATTAATATCATTGCCATCTTTGCGTGTCTGATTAGCAAATACAAAGGTTTCCTGTTAACTTCACGCAAACTAGTCGAAATAAAAAAAACTTTCAGGTATCATGCGCCCTAAAGTATATAAATGAATAAATGATTTATTGGTCATTTAGTACTCCTAATACAAAAAGTATTTAAAATAAATCAGTAAATTGTATTATAACCGTTTTATTAAAGCCTTACTTGATTTCTAGATGCTCTCATCTATGTTTATTATTAGCGAAGATAATTCAGTTTATTAACAAGCAAACTCAGTGTGATATATTCTTAATCTAAATAAAATACCGTCCCCGTGTGATCCAGTAGAGTCAAATTAACTGTATTTTTGTTCTGCAGAAATTTTAATTTTTTCAGTTATGGTTGCGTTATTGCAACTGATCGATTTTGTTTTAAATGGAAATATAGAGCAGATACAGTCTTTTTAAATGTTACTAATTCTCGTAGCAACTTAACTATTGATTTGGACCCAATAAATTACATTTTGATTTGAAACCAGTTTTAAAAGCTTTCTTTTAAATAGATGTGCAGGGTGTTCGGATATTTTACCCACTTATAAATAGAACTCATCAATACAAACAAAAAAGGCGTAATAAACGTGGGTTCGAAAATCAACCATTTTCGAGATATGGAGTTTTTTTAAGAAAATAAATATTGTTGTCATTTCAATAAGTTCAGCACCCAAAACAAATAGCCATGTCAATAAAACATTTTAATTACAAATAATTAAAGTAGATGTTCTACATGTCCTCCTTTCATTTGTACACATCCTTCCCATCTCCGTAAAAATGAACATCGCATTCGTTCAAAGATTCCGGGATTCATACGAACAGTCTGGCAGGCATGTTCTATTCGTTCTCGCAATTCGTTTAAATTATTCATAGGGCTTGAATAAACTAACGATTTTAAATACCCTCAAATACAAAAGTCGAACGGATTGGGATCAGGAGATCTAGGTGGCCACACAACTGGACCCCGTCGCCCTATCCACCTGCCGTTGTAATTTTGGTTTACGAAATTTCTGACCATGATTGAAAAATGTGCAGAGGCCTCATCGTGCATCAACCACATATTCATTCTATGAATGAGGCATACATTTTCTAACAATAGTGGCAAGGCATTACGCAAAACGTCAAGATACAATTGGCCAGTCAAACGCTACGGAAGAAAAACTGTCCAATAATATTGTATCCAAAAACAGCAAGCCAAACGTTAATTAAAAATCGTTGTTCACGACTCGATTCAATAATAGCATGAGGGTGGTCATCTGACCAAACATGGCTGTTGTTGAAATTAAAAATGCCGTTACTTTTGAAACTAGCTTCGTCAGTAAATAAGACTTCTCTAGCAAAGTTTGCGTCATCGGCAACTCTTGTCAGTACTCGTCGGCAAAACACCAGACATGCAACGTAATCAGGCAGAATAAGAACCTGTACTCTTTGAATGTGTTTTGGTAGTTTAATTGGTAGAGCGCTCGTTTTCTGAGTAAATCGTCGATTCTGGTTTGCGTTCGAAACCTAAGCAGTACTATGCATATTTATAAGAATCTTCTCTGCAACTCACCACACACAATTTCCTAATCCGCGTTACAACCGTGGGATCTTAATGCTAAAAACCTTCTCTATGATTTCTGTCGTTTGGATTCGACCTTAAACTGTAGGTCTCCCGTGTTTCTACCTTAGCGCCGAGGAGAAACACTTGGCAGAGGAGAAGCCGATGCCCAGCTATGGGACAAAAAGGCTGTCAATGATGATGATGATGATGATGATGATTCTTTGAATACGGTATGGGTATAATTGGTTTATTATTATTTGTTTCGGCAGAAAGTCTTCTAGTACTGGTACCTGGATTTTCTTCAATCCTCCTTAAAATGTTAAGTTCCGCTTCAGGAGTAGAACCTGATCTAGGCCTAACACCACCACCGTTTTTGATTTAAATGTTCCAACTTCGGATTAACGTTGACGCAAATTTGTAAAAAAATTGTCACACGGAAGTGCCCGGTTCGGAAATGCTTCGGCATGTAAGCGACGTGCCTCATAAGAATTACCATTGGCCTTACCATACATCAAATGCATATCTGCCATTTCCGCGTTGGTATACATATTCCTACAACAACAATAACAATACTGACACTCAAACAAATGTTGTTTTATCCACTTCCATAACAGACGTGATAAATACGATTCTGCACTCCCACTCTGCGTAAATAATTTAGATGAATCTTGAAAACGGTTGATTTTCGAGCTCATGTTTCTCACGACTCTTTTGTTTGCATTGATGGGATTTATAAGTGGGTAAAATATAAGAAAGTATTTTTGAAACACCCGGTAGATACTGCTTTGGTATACCTCATTGTCTTATGTAAATTAATGTGTAAGTGCAGCTGGGGGCTTGCCACCATGCTGAACTTCGCCTGGCGTATAATGAATTATATATATTTCTTTCTTTATTTCTATTAATAAAGACATTTATTATTAATGAATAAATAATGAATATTACAATTTGTTGATAAGATTTTTATGATTAATGATTATTCAGGCTCACGGTTTCAGCGCCATCTGTACACTGCCAAATTACTAATTTAGTTTGTTTTTTCGATTGTCGAATCAGCAATTTGTACTGCTTTGTTTGTAGAATGTATTGAGTGTATCTCAGCATTGAAGTATTGAAACTGGCACAAAAATTTACAATGCTAGTTTCAAAACTACGAAAATGCAGTGATTTTGTAGGTAACTTCCATGAAGCCGGCTCATGTATTATTATTTAGAATTAGGACTTTTCTTCTGAACTTCCCAGACTTTAGTGAGTTTCTCTTTTGGACTTAAAAGCTTGAACATTTTCTGAGATTGTTAAGGGCGATGGATGAGGTCAAAGATAGCGCTACATATACGCGTCTGCGACTGTTTAACACCTGTTGTGGCCTCACGAACTTTGACATTATGGAATACAATAACTGTTTTCAGCTTTAGTGGTAGACAGTTAATGTTCATATTTCTTAGTTATATTCCAGATACGGGTAGTTACAGCTAGTAAAAATTTCAAGAAGTTCGTAGGTCTACTAAAACAGTTAATCCGAAACTACAAAGATGGAATAATTTTGTAGGTAACTCCCATGAAGCCGACCTACGTACATTTGTTTAGAAATACAACTTTCATTCATAAATCCCCAGATATCAAAGCAATCGTAAAAAACACTCCTTACAATGTCCTTAGCTAAAATTTAAGCAGTCTCACTATTCGGCTTAAAAGCATATACAATTCTGAATTGTTAAGGGCGATGGATGAGGCCGAAGCTACCGTTACCTACATACGAGGTCGGACAAATATGAAACGGGATTGGCACTACTGCGGGCGCTATAAGAAACTGACTGTTTCCAAATCATATCCAAATTATAGCTGGAACTTTCGTTTACACATAGCTAAAAAGGCATCCTGTCAGAACTTGCGTGGTTTGCCAGATTTCGTGAAGGTCGGCAGACCCTCTACGATGATCAAAAGCCGGGTCCTCCGATCACAACGAGAAACCCCGTAACGATGGAAAACGTCCGACAACTTGTGGCGGCTGATCGACGACTGACGCTGAGAATGATGGAGCAGCAACTGAGTATTAGCCGTGAAACCATTAGAACCATTTTGGAGTAGGATTTGAAGCAAAGGAAGGTCTGTGCCAAATTTGTCCCGCACAATTTGACCGCTGAGCAAAAAGCCCATTGAGTGGACACCTCCTGCGACTTCATTGCAACAGCCAACAGTGACCCAAATTTTCTAGATTCAATTGTTACTGGTGGCGAGTCGTGATGCTTCCAGTACGATCCAAAAAGCAAGAGACGAAGCATGGAATGGCGATCCAAGCTAAAGAAATTCCGTCTCCAAAAATCGAAAGTGAAGACCATGCTGATCACTTTCTTCGACAGTCAAGGCATCATTCACAAACAATTTGTGCCACCGGATGTCACGGTCACTAGCCTGTACTACAAGGGTGTCATGACGCGTTTACCAAAACGCATTCGACGTGTTCGACCGCATTTGGCGGCCTCCGGCAAGTGGCACCTTTTACACGACAATGTCCATGTGCATTCTGCCTTGATTGTGAAGACGTTTTTGGCGACAAGAAATGTCCCAGTCTTAGAACATCCTCCCTATTCGCCACATCTGTCTCCAGCGGACTTCATGCTGTTTCCTCAACTGAAATTGACCCTCAATGGAAGGCGCTTTGACGACATGGAAGTCATTCAACGGAATGTTACCGCCGAACTAAACGCACTTCCTCGCGACAAGTTTAAGCAGGCTTTCCGCGACTTGTATCGTCGATGTCAACGGTGCGTAGAAGGCGAGAGAAATTACTTCGAAGGACGCTAGAGGTATTTTCACTTATGGCTACCTCACATGCTTTGTATTTGATCAATCCCGTTATATATTTGCCCGACCTTGTATGATATGATTTGATAGTGTGGAATATAATGATTTTTTTTGACTTTAGTGGTAGACACGCAATTTTCATATTATTAGATTATATTCCAGATACGGTTGCTTACAGATAGTTAAAGTTTCGAGATTCTGCTAGGTGTAAGGAAAAAGTTAGGAAACTACGATGATGGAACAACATTGTAGGTAAATCCCATACAGCCAACCTTAGTAATTTTTTTTCGAACTACAATTTTCATTCAGGTCTCCAAGTATCAAAGCAATTGTGGGAAATACTCCTTACAATGTATTTTACCAGACTCTCTCTATTCGGCTTAAAAGCCTGAAAATGTCTGAACATGAAGGAAGATAGATGAGGCCGAAGCTAGTCTTTATTTATCACATGTTGTAGCCTCACGAATTTTTACATTGTGGAATACAAAGAATTTTTTCGGCTTTGGTGGTACACACGTAATTTTCAATTTTACTATTTATATTCCAGATACGGTTGCTTACAGCTAGTAGAAGTTTCAACAGACTCCTAGGTCTAGGGGAAAAGCTAGTCCAAAACTACGAAGATGGAATACTTTTGTAGCTGTTTTATGCAATTACCTGCGTGTACTATTTTATTAACTCCGCCGTCTACTTGTCCCAAGCTAGAACGCAAAAGGAGGAATTACAACTTCATTAAAAACCTGGATCCAGCTGGCTCGACTGGTAGCACCCTGCAAGGGCCTCTGCCTGAGGAACAGGTGAAAAATGGTCAACGGCTAGCGAGGCGTATGAATTCACGTCAATACCTCGAAGGGCGGAAGAACCGCAAGTTAATCTGACGGAGCAGTTCATAAAAAAAGCAAGGGTGGCAAACATAGTTCCAGTAAGCGGAACTACTTTCATATATCAAGACGTTTGGCCAACGTAGTGCATTATGGCCAAACTCTCCCCATTAATGATGGTGCATGTTAGCACAAAGCCCTGAGCGCCCGACAGCTGTATTCTCTATGATCAATGTAGTGATCGGACCAAGAAAACGGGATAGGGTAGGGTAGGGTCAGGTTACCGTATAAAACACGGGAAACACTTATGGAAGGAAGACCGAAACTTAAATTGAATGGCCAGAATTGAACAACTAATAGGTAAGGCACGAACATGAGGGAATATACAACTCGAAATATTATGGAAATAATAGAAAAAGATGAAGGATCCAAAGCTACCAAGAAACAATTGAAAGTAGGAGAGAACGAGATTGTGAAAATTGAGAATCGAAATGGTGAAGTCTTAATAGGAGAAAAAAATAATAACAGAGGTTGAAACCTACAAAATTATGTACATCTAAAATACAACCTAATAAACCTCAAATAGACGAAAGACGACCAAAAATACAATACGTCGGTTTATAGGAAATTGCAGAAATCATTGTTGAATAACTAAACAATAGCTGAAATGATGAAATAATGAGGAAATCAACAGGAATTAGTTGCACTATAGAACAGATATTTGGAAAAGTGTGAAATCCCAAAATCGTAATCATATCAGAAGTCATACTTATACATACAAAAAGGATAGATTATGAAAAGGCATTTAATTTGGTTGAAGTAAGAGCAGTGCTTAATTCCTTAAGACAATGCCAAATAGTCAGCTAATACATAAAGCTAACCAAGAACATTTACAAAAATGCGAAGATGTGCATAGAAACCTTTACCGAAACTAATATGAATCCTATAAGGAGAGGAATACTACCTAAAGACACTATTTCTCCCAAACATCATTACTGTGATGGAGAACATCCACCTTATAATGGACTCGACCGAAAAGGGAATTAAAGTCGACGGGGTACACTTAAATCAGCTAAGATTTGTGGACGATGTGGTACTAAGTAGTAAAGACCCTCAGGAATTACAGGATATGATCACAGAGTCAAATAATGGTCAGAAGAAGTAGGACTGAAAATGAGCATTAGGAAAACTAAAATTATGCCAAACAACCAGGAAGACATTAACATTATCTTAGATGGCATAGCACTGGAAAAAGATGACAATTATATATAACTTGGTTAAAAACTTACAACAAAAGATATGAATAAAGAAATTACTCGAAGAATAAGGCAAGCCTGGAGCGCATTTAGGAAAGTAGGCTGTTTAACTGTTTAAATGGAAAAATCTATGACCAATGAATTCTATCCGGAATAACTTATGGAGCAGAAAGTGGTCTTTAACAGAAAGAAACGCCCAAAAGCTAGCCAGAACAGAAAGAGCACAAGAAATACAAATGATGGGAATCAAACTGATTTATCGAAAAACTAATATCTGGATCAGACAACAGACAATAGCAACATAGGCTTTACATCACGTTGCTCAACTCAAATCGCAGTGGGGGGCAACTCGCCTGCACGTAATATAATACATGGACAAACCGAATTCTTATCAGGAGACCTCGGGAAAAAACTAGAATAGGCGAACTAAATACCCGATGGCGAAATGGCATAAAGAAGATAGTAAAAATATATTGGATGCGACTAGCTGAGGATAGAGCGAAGTGAAAGGAAATGGGGAGGTCTACATCCAGCAGTGGACATATGCAATTCGTGATTCGTGAATACTTCATTCACATTACATTTAAAATCCAACTTTGTCAATACGTAATTCTTAGCTAGTCTTACAATGCATATACAGGTGTCAATTTCACTAAGTAGTTTATATATGATTAACAGTGGCATAGTTTACAGAAATAGTTGCTACATGTTCAGCTTATATTCTAATCTATTTACTATTTCGTTGAACAGTTTGCACAAGTGCACTGAATGAAAAGCTAAGAAATCAGTAAAATATTTTTAACAATGCTTAAGAAACTATTTAATACATACCTTGACAAAGCCCTTATTGTAATTATAATCTAGGTAAAAACACAAAAAGTTATACAAAAATTACTAACCCATACCCCTCATATTACTCTTCAAGCAACTAAATTATCATATTCTATTAATAACTTTGACAAGATGTTGACATTTTAGTTCTCTCTTCAAAGACGAATCTTCTATTTTAACACTTTGGTAATGGATACAACTTGTCCCATACCTCATAGCGTTCTCCATACAAATTGCTCTTCATAATGAGCTTCTCGCCAATATCTAAATATTGTTTACCATTCACAGTATACGGATCCCAACTTATATTGTCCAGTTCATCAATGGGTGAGGGAATAGGTTTACTGAAACAAGCTAGACTTTATAAATTGAAACAGGTTAAATCTGTAAAATAAAAAAGTTTCAGACCATACCCAGTTCGCACAAAATTAGCCCACATGGTGGTGAGTTTCCTCGAAATTGCGTATTCTGGATCAGTTTCGTTAAATACTGGAAACAGAGCGGATGTGTGATATAAATAAATTAAATCATCTTGGTTTGTAACCCCTAAAAGAATACATTATGAGTATTTTGTTTATATAATAAGCCAATCGGAGATCTACCATATGGTTTGTTTGTGTCTGGGTTGTAAACTTTACTGTATCGACCTTGATAACTGAAACGATAATAATACACAGGTTCTGGACTTTCCGCTGCCATCAATGTGGCAACTCTGTTAACTGAAAATCCTAAAATGCTCTCAGAATATATCTAAAATTGAAAATATCTGTCAGCATCAGTAATGGTATATGTTGTATTGTAACGGCGTACAGTGTAATAAGATCGCATGTCATTAAAACACATGAGCTGTTACAGGATTAATTTTATGTTTGTTATACATTTCTGGGTATTGTAAATGACATCTAAACAAGCAACTACCGGATGGGAAACGAAACAAAAAATATTGCTTTTATATGATACCTGTATTCACGAATTAAAAAGTCGTATATTACAGCGATAGCCTTACACCTAAAGGTAGAAAGGCCTAGGACTAAGTAAGTAAGATATTACAGCGAACGTTTTACCTTGCCTAATCCTTCTATAGAGAATTCAGTCAAAGGTCCATCGCCCACATAGAATTTTCTGAGTTCATGGCTCATATGTCTAGAATGGTCTGTGTTCCTTTCATAAAGGAAGGAAATTGGAGCAATTTCTTCGAAATGTTCGTCCATCTCCTTTAGCAATGTAATGTTTCTTTTTAAATCTAGAAACCTGATTATAAAATTTATATGTAATCATGCATTTATATTAACCTACCAAACGCTATGAAATCGTATTCGTCAGTTGTAACACCTGTCAACACTGGAACCTTAGCAAATTGTCCACACTTAATCAATTTTACAGGATGATCTGGCAAAAATCGTTCTTGTCCATAATCTGGTTCTAGGACTGGACGCCAAGTTAATATTGGGTCCTTTCCAAATTCCTTATAAAAAATAATACTTATACCATATCACTTGGTTAAAATCTTTTATGCCTATCAAACATTTCTAGCGTTATGTGTTTAATGTTTGGGTGTGGTGAATGAAGAGTTTTTTAAAGATTGAAAACGACAAAAACTGTACTATTACAGAAGTTGGAATTGTGTGGTTTATCAATGTAAATATCTTGAAATTTTATGACTCATCAAATTTTCATGTTCCGAAAAGTTTCATAACATTAGCATTTATAAGACAATTTATTGTTTTCATGTGAATGGGTCTTCTGAGTTTTTATGATCCCTTGGTATTCTTCATCATGAATGAGAGATTTCTTCTTACGGAAAATACACAAGAAAAGGTTTTCAGAGATCCTTGGTGTTTGTATTTTACATATTTATGTTTGTAAAAAGATGCTGTGACGTCAGTTTACGAAGTATAATTTTTATATGTTATATTCTCCAAGTTGTGGAACCCATTTCTCACCCATTTACACGTAGTTTCCTAAACGACGAGGCAACTGAGTTTAACTAGTGCTGAGCAGATTTTTGTTCACAGCGCTGGATGTGCTCATCATTTTTACTGGAACAGTAAACTCGAATGAAACTTTGCGACTAAATGGAATGCACTTCACATGTTTCATATATCCCAGGAAAACTTTTGAATGTAAATTGAGTGCATGGACTTGGATGTTATGATATAAGAGTTTTCTATCTTGTTCTTTAAACGTTAGTGTTTCTAAAGCCGTTAAGAATAAGGCACGTCGAAGAGAATTACCTTCACAGTTTTTTCCAAAATGGTAAATAATTACTGAATTTCGCTACAGATGTGTATCTGTTTCGTTTATTTTCAATATTTCATCCACACTTTATATTCTATAACATCTGTCGCACAAATATTTTATAGACTGTTGGTTTTTCTTTTGCGGATCCATCGGTTACCCGTTGATACTTTCTTCTTACTGCTTTTTCTTGTAGCTGTTTACCGCATTTTGTAAAGTTTATTTGGTGTCCTTTCCAAATTAAAAAAATCATTTTAATTACTAAGCAAAGCATTATAGGTCACCTTCCGTTATCGCTAAATATTATTACTGAAATGTGTTTGGTCTACATCGACTGCTTTATAGAAAACATTTTCTAGAATTCTGCCCTTGGAGTGTTACACGTTTCTCGGGTCCCTTTGATGAATCTAAACCTTGCCGGCTAGTTCACTATTTTTTTAGGCTCTGACGGTGTTCCTAAGTAACGTGTTAGAATTTGAGGTTGATAATTAAACCTGTGACTTAATTATAATTCTACGGTTTACGTTTTCAAAAATATCGACAAAAATCGAATTATTGACAAACAGGAATCAATAATATTCTGAGGAACGGTGTCGTCTTCTCATTTCGCTTTGTGCGGATAAACCTCAACCCCCGTTCAACCCTTTAACATCATCACTGTTTCAGCCAAAAACTTTGTACTTATGATCTCCGTTCCTGGCCGTTTAGAATATCTAATTCGCCGTTTTCCGAATAAAAATTGATATTACGGCACATGGTGAAATCGCTATCTTTAACTAAGAAGAAAACCTTGTTGTGCTATTTCAATACGGCACTAAGGTAAATATTATCCATGTATTTCCGCTATTAGTGGAACGTGTTCGAAGTGATTTCTTTTCTTTCTTTATCTTCATTTAGCTCTAACTTGAAAGGGTGTCGCCCATTTTTTTGACTTGTCCTGTACACGACAACAGTCAAGACTCCCTTCCTGTAAGCGTTTTCCGTGAACTATACCTCCTTCCTGAGCCAGCTGCAGAGCCCTTTTCCATCGGTTTGTTGCGGTCTGACGATAACGATCGTTTGAACCTTAACAATCTGTTACACTTTCGTCATGATTTACCAATTTTTATTGTATTTACTTTGCTTTTCTGCTATCATATAACAGTAATTCATTATCGATCAAAAAATTACATACATCCTTACATCGTTTAAACTTGTAATGTTTATTCCTTAATATTTATAGGGTATAACGTGTTTGAAAGCACCATCCTATTCATCTTGTATCGTCTAGAATATTTAAACATGTTTGCTTTTCCATGTTGTGTATTTTGCCTTGTAACAAAATTTTGTAACTTGTATCGTCAATTATCTTCTGTATTTGAGGTGTTCATCTGCTTAACAAATAATGCTGCTCTTCTTGTTTTGTAGTTCGTGTAGAGCTAATCTGTTGATTTATTTTATCTATATTTCCTGATAAGTATGATGTTATTAATAATGAATTTTTCATTTTTCTATTTTCTTTTTAAGTTTTGGATTTAAAAATGCCGATTTATCCTTTTGGCAGTTACAAAATAGTATATGAAATACTCTGAAGTAGGTATCTTAAAATTAATAACGAAAATAATTTCTGCGCATCCTCAAAAATGTCTAAACTTCTTAGAAATACCTACGTATAAAATATCGTTATTTATGTACTGACCCTCAATCCAATAACAGAGTCGGCCAGTTCCTGTGCAGGTTTACTTTTCAAGCAATTAACAATATTGGAAGAGCTATCATCAGGACAACCAACCAACCGCGCTTGCCTTTGAGCTAAATCCAAGGTAGGTAGTACAGGCCAATTGCCATAGCTGGATCCACTCGTTACAATTGCTCTGTGAAAGAGTCCTAAACCAGATAATGAGAAAAGTTAATAATTGTTTATCCTAAGTCTATATCAATGACATTATAATGCAATATTAATACAGTCTTTTTAATTTTATGACTTTTAAATGTTAATTTTAATTATATTTTTCTTGATGAGTACTACATAACAAGTAAGCAAAGTTTATTTTACCTTGCGACATAGGAGAAATCATATGCATAGTAGTGCTAACTCCTCCTACACTTCCTCCTCCAAGAGTAACGGAGTCTGGATCTCCCCCAAAGGCAGCAATATTTTCTTGAACCCACTTCAGTGCCAATACTTGATCCTTCATTCCGTAATTTCCAGGTGCCAGTTCATCTTCTGTGTTTAAAAAACCTAAAATAAAGAGTAATTTAAGTTTCATACCACAAAAAAAATGTTCATGTATAGATATATCTCCTGTCCTGGAATACATTAGGTGGTTTTCAGTCAGTTGCCAGTTGGTGATACACATAGACTACATTCTTCTTCTTGCTCTTGTTCTTCCTCTTCTTCTTCTTCTTCTTCTTCTTCTTCTTCTTCTTCTTCTTCTTCTTCTTCTTCTTCTTCTTCTTCTTCTTCTTCTTCTTCTTCTTCTTTATTAGCCCGTCGACATCCATTGTTGGATATAGGCCTCTCCTGTTGACTTCCATGGATCTCTGTTTTGGGTTCTTATGAGCCAACCCAACACTGCCGTTCTCTTCAAATCGTTGATCCACCTGGTTTGTGGCCGGCCTCTACTTCCTTTTCCCATATAGGATTTCCATTGTTGTATTTCTTTATTCCAACGCACATCCGCTTGACATATAGTGTGGCCGGCCCACGTCCAGTATAAAGAAGCTACTTCTTCCTTTATATCCCTTAACTTTGTGCTGTTTCACATATCCTCATCGCTTATTTTATCAATTAGTTTAATGTTTAAATTCTGCCGTTTGAAGACCGCACTTCTTAATTTTAAAAGTGCCGACCATTCTAATCGTATAAGTCTCTACATTTCCGCTTCGTGGCCTGCTTTGTTGCACTTAATCACCTGTCCTAAGTATATATATTTATCAACATATTCTGTAATATGATTGTCAATTACAACATTTCTGTTCTCTTCTTGATTTGTGATTATTTTGGTTTTTTGTCTATTTACTTTTAATCAAAACTCTCTCGGATTTAATTTTGATTTATTCTAACATTTGCTGCAAGTCCTCAAAATTATCGGTTATTACGACCACATCGTCAGCATATCTTAAATGATTGAGCATCCTCCCATTGATGTTTACTCCTTTTTCTGTTTATTTGTAAATATATCTTCTTGTGCTGTTATAAATAATTTTGGGCTCACTGAGTCCCCTTGCTTACGCCACGTTTTATTTGAATCGGTTTTGTATCTTCGTGTAATTGAACAACCACTGTTGCTTGTTGGTAGATAGATTTTATCAGCTGTATATATCTATGGTCTATTCTGCTGTATTGTAGAGCTTTTTCAGTTGCTCATAATTCCAGGCTGTCAAACGATTTCTCATAGTCGATGAAAGCTAGATATAAGGGGAAGTTGTATTCCGTTGACTTTTCTATAAGGGTTCTTATTGTTGGTATATAGTACCAAGTGCCATAATTTCGCCTGAATCCCGCTTGTTCAACGGGTTGATAGAGTTCTCTATCAACCCGAAGACTGCACTACATAATATCAATCAATTACTCCAATATCTTGCAAAATGTCGTATCAAACTCAATGCTACCAAATGTAAAAGCAAAATTTTCACTGCGGGGCGGCCTCAAAATCCTTGAAACCCATCCGACTCGACAGTTAAATGTCTGGTTTATTTAGATTGCCACCTGACCTACCATGTTAGTAAGAATCTAAGAGAGGCATACGCCAGATTAGTTTGTTGTATTGTCCTATTCACAGAATATCCGCGCTTAAATGGCTTACTGTACCAGAGCATATTACGACCAGAGTTAACGTACGCTTGTGTGGTGCGGGTGTAAGACCAAAAACAAATGTAAAGAAGATCCAATCCTTTCAAAACAAGATGCCGTGGATAAAAGTGAACGTCTCTTGGTATGTGCGGAATTAATAGATTCATCGTGAACTTGGTGTAATATCGAATTATATTTGCAATACCGCTTGCTGGGTCTTTGTTAGCCTACCTAAATGTTTTGTTTTGGTACAGTTCCGTTTCAGGCAGAAGGCAGTACTAACTTGACATAAAACATAGGCTCCTTCAGAATACCCTATTATCGGAAAGCATTGGTGACATGCACGATTAACAATAACAGCCTACACGAGGTTTGTAAATTAAGTAATGAGACTGGTAGCGTAGCGTTCGATCTGGCAACATTGGGGACGCGGGAAGGGGCGACAGGTGAACATGTGATACGCCTTCAGTACCAGTTTGAACTCGCTAGAGTTATTTGACTGTTCATAGCGATTTTTTTTCGTGAAACAGTTTTTTCTAGTATGTTCTGAAAATGAATGACATCAATTTCGAGCAACGGTGTGCTATCAGGTTTTACTTCAGAGTTGGGCACAGTGCAACGCAAACTTTTGCAAAACTGCGGCAGGCCTACGGAGACAGTGTTTTGTCAAGGGCCCAGGTTTTTCGGTGGTTTAAGGCATTTTCAAAAAGAAAACAGTCGATTGAAGATGAACCTCGCAGCGTAAGGCCTTCATTTTCAAGAACAGATTTTGTGCGTTCAGATCGTCGGTTACAGTCAGAATGATCGTGGAAGAGTTGAATTTGACTCACAGCACCGTTCATCAGGTTTTGACCAATGAATTGGGGAGGAGAAAAATCTGCGCAAAAATGGTTCCGAAAAGCCCTTCGCGGAAGCAAAGGGACATCAGGAGGGAAATATGTCTTGATTTCTTGAAATCGATTGAAATGATCCCCATTGTCTGGAACGTGTCATTACTGTTGACGAGTCTTGGTTGTTTGAGTATGACTCGGAAACTAAACGCCAAAGCATGGAATGGCACACTTAAACCTCTCCAAGGCCAAGAAAATCAAGAATGAACAAGTCGAAGGTCAAATGCATAGTGATTGGCTTTTTCGGTGACCAGAGAATCGTTCAGAAAGAGTTTGTGCCTCAAGGCCAAATGGTTAATCAACACTTTTACAGAGAGTTTCTTGAAAGACTTCGAAAAAAGGCCATGCGTGTGAGTCCAAACATCAAGAACAAGTGGGTGTTGCACCACGACAATGCCCCTTGTCACACACTAATTTCAATAAACGATTTTTTGGCCAGTAAGAACTTTCCTGTAGCTACTCGGCCTCCTTATTTGCCCGACTTGAGTTCTTGTGACTTTTTCCTTTTCCCGAGGCTGAAAAATCACCTCAAGGGACGTTATCTTGGTACACTGGAAAACATTCAAACGGCTGTAACCGGCCAGCTGTAGGCTATTCCAGTATCCAAATTCCAGCACTGCTATAAGGAGTGGAAGAAGTCCAGGCTGTGTGGCTTTCCTTCGAAGGAGACAATGTTGTATTGTAATTTTAACCTAACAAAAAATTGAAGAAAATCAGTCTCATTGTTTTATTATGTATGTAGAAGAGAATTTAACGTATGACCAAAGACTCGAAAAGCAATCCTGACAGTAATAGAAAAATAAATGAGAAGAAAGAACATACATTATTTTTGTTAAACTTTAGATAGCGTGGGATAGAAAAGTTGATTTGAAAAGCTACATGACATAAATAGCGGAGAAGGAAAGGCTAGTTCTATAAAACATACACAAAAATCAAGCACGTATTTGGAATAAAAGAGAGACCAGGAAGAAGCACAAGTAATGGTAAATGAGAAATAGAAGAATAAACATTCATGATAAAGAAAATAAGTCTATACAATTACATATTCTGACTACATAGTCTTGCCGACGGACCCCAAAAAATAATTAGCAAAATCCTTTAGGGACACACTGTAATAAAATGTAAATAATTAATCATACAATTACTAGCATATAATATAAAATGAAAATAGAAAACGAAGGTAATAACAAATATAACAGGAAAAAATCTATGAATCTCTAAACCTTGGCAGTATTATTACAAAAGACGGAGAATCAGACGTAAATAGCAGAAGAATATAGTACGAAGGAAGGGTCTACTAAAAACAATTATCCAAAAGAAATTTGAAAGAAAAAACCCGAGAAGACTTCCTGGTCTAAAATATGTAAAAGAAATAATCGAAGACAGGGGAAGCAAAAATAATGAACGAATGGAAAGGAAAGCCTTTAACAATGGAGGACTGCGACAAACCTGTCGGGACAACTGACAAGGAAGGCGTGTAGAATATAATTTTTCTAATCTTGCCTGCGCATAAATAATGGATATATAAATCAGAGTGGCCAGACTGTATAGCAGTGCCATACTTCATAGTCGTCAAACGTTACCTAATTTGCGATTTTCTTTTCTGTACCACATGGTTTAGTTTTGTAGCAGTAATCGGTAGTAAATTAAGATTTCGTCAAAAATAATATTCCCAACTACACTAATTCTTCTTTTTTATTTACATAGTTCAACAACTTTTCTTACCTAAAGCTCCAAGTCTGTAGTTCATGGTAACTAGAACTAAGTCCTCTTCGTCAAGCATATATTCCGGCCCAATCCATTCACTTGAACCCGTGTACATCGTGAAGCCTCCATAGTGGATGAAAACCAGTACAGACCCTTTTATGTTTTCTCCGCCCTCTGGAAGCTGGAATTATTTGAAAATAAATTTTTGGGAGTTAAAGACGATTGCTTACTTTAGTGGTGTACACGTTGACAAAAAGGCAATCTTCAGATGTTGGAGTAAGTTTCGGCTGAGGACACTTGGGTCCGTCCAAGGTAGCATCGTACACATCGTCCCATTTTGTAACAGGAACTGGCGGCTAAAATCAATAGAACAGAAAATAGTTTCTGAGAATACACAAAATTTCTCTACAAATACCACTGCGATGTGTGACACGTTAAAAATCGCTACTGGAGTTGGAATTACCACAGGTAGCCAAAATTCTTAGTTAGGGTATACGAGTACAATAAGCCAATGATGGCTTGGAAAGCCGCGTCCTCGATCTCGCTCTTTCAAATCAATCAATCAATCAATCAAACTAGGAGTGTAAAATTTTTTTATTGCGTGATGGAATATATTTGACAGTTTTCATAGTTAATTTTGAATTGTCCAATAGAAAATCGAAGCACCAAATCGATAATCTCGGCTCTTCTATTATATTAGCCAATAGAAAATCGTAGTAACATTATACTGCACCTGTATTCTGATGTTATACATTCATTTGTGCCAATCAGAAACGCTTATTATTCTTTGAATGAAATAATTGTGGGTAAATTCATAAGGGATCATTTTTTACCGATAAATACATCTTGAATTGTATAAAAGTTTTATTGCCATGGCAAATAATTGAGAATCAAGGGAGTGAAAAAATTGCGAGAGCTAGCTCGAGCGATTTTTTCTACATCTCTTGATTCAGGATTTTTTGCCAAAAGACAATACAATTTAATTTGAAATAAGAGATTTAATTCAAAAGTGATAATTTCAAATTAAAAATAAACATTTTTAATTAATAGAAAACGTATTAAAATATTTAAATATATTGTGTAGAGTTTGACTGATCCTTAGTAGCATACATATTCTGAACATTGAAAGCGCAATGATTATGCAATATGTTCATTAAGAACAAAACTCGCAGCTGGCCATGGTAAATTTACGTATAGTGTCTTCTTACAGCATGCACTTTATAGGAAGCGAAAGAACGAAATGTACTAATTTGTTACCGTCGCAAAAAAGACCCACGTTGCGGCGCCAAATTTGTTACGTGCCAATCGAGCTTTTTTTTGAAGATTCGTAACTAACTTGATGGAAAAGGGCCTACAGCTTAGCTCAGAGGAGTATGGGGAGTTCGTGAAAATCGCTTATGGGAGATAATCTTTAGTTGTGTACAGGGCGAGTCAAACTAAGTGGGCGCCACCTTCCAAGTCCAGCTGATTGTGTAGGTCCTCGTGGAAGGCCGAGAAGCCAACAGCTCACGGGAATGGAACCTACCTTTATTGTGCCTCCATCTATATATTTAAAGCTTGCAAAATTCTTACAGCAGCAAGTACAAAAAACACAATAAGAGACAGTGAACTTTAAAACACATATAATAAAATAGTTAGAATGTGGCAATACAATAAAATGACACGAGTTATAACGCAAAAGTTTGAATTACAATTACAATTAAAATCCTTGAACGTTCAGGAAACGCCGCCGTTGACGATCAATATTTATACTAAGATGAATCTGTGTGGTCAATGGCGTAGTTTACAGGAAAATTACTATATTAATATCTTTTACAAACAAGAAATAAATAGCAATTGAAGATCGCTTAAAATACTATATTAATATCTTTTACAAACAATAAATGAATAGCGATTGAAGATCGCTTAAAATACTATATTAATATCTTTTACAAAAAATAAATGAATAGCGATTGAAGATCGCTTAAAATACTATATTAATATCTTTTACAAACAATAAATGAATAGCGATTGAAGATCGCTCTTAGGTTGCCTAAAAAAAAAAAGGTTCAATATCGCGAAATTCTGCAAGTTGACGCGAGCAAAAAAAAGGTTTATTTTACACATAAAAAAAAACTGATTCTTTACCTTGAAGTTCGGAGAAGACAGGCACAATATCAGGGCGATTTCAACAGGCTGCTAACGTTGAACGCAAGACAGGACTCTTCGATGGTATGAAGAAATAGCTGCAGAACCACGGGAGTTGGGCTTAGAAGTTGATCCGCCGAAAGGCGATTGGTCAATTCACCAAAGAATTGCCTTTTACTGGGGTTGAATCAAGTTATTCCTATTTAATCCGGCAGTAGCCGACGGCCTGTTAAATACCCCTTGGTACAACAGCGAAACGGAACACATATAACAGATACCCCTTAATAAAATTCAAAAGCCGACACTTGCAGCACTCGATATATTTACGGCCCTCCCCTAGAGATGTAATTTTGGGAAGGTCCGAAGCCAAGACAGGTGGAACATCAACTGACTTTCTTTACGGCCCCCGTACGGGCGACCGGAGCCCCCAACGATCGAAAATGGACTAACTCCAAAAGGCAACGGGACCTCACTTCTCCCAAACGGTATTCCACCACATTTCGAAACATTGCGCAAAAGTTCCAGAAGGAATTTATAACACGTGCAACGCCGAGATCAACACTTCCGTCGGCAGAAAATTAGTCTACAAAGAAACTTTCAAGGTTTAGGGGAGCCGGCCTTCCATAACTCAATTTTCAAGACAAAACAAAATAGCGAAAATGGTAACCCAAAATACGACTGCAATTACAATAACGATATTAATTCTAACGAAGCGGCAAACAAATTACGGAATCAATTCATATAAAACGGCACATTTTAAAATGAACATAACAAATTTTTAAATCAGTACGTAAAACACGATTTAATTGGTAATAAAGCAAATTTCCGCCTGTATACACTGGTGTACACATGTTAGTTGATTTTTTGAACAATTCGGACTTTGTAATTAAATAATAATTAGATCTTCACGTTTCATTTTCGAAACAGGTCGATTCCGAATCGTTTACCATTAAAATGTATTCTTATGTATACATCAAACTGTATCACATATCCCACATAACCTCGAAATGTGATTGTTGTCGTTGTTGTCATTTATAAGTGACATTACGACTGTCAATTGTAACATATGGGCTAAGCCATACCTTGATAAACATTTCAAAGCCTGCTAGAGTTTTTTTTTAATTAACATACTGTATGTTATATTATGACCAGACTTTTTGGCATGTTTTCCGTAGTAGAATTTGTTTGTCTAATGTTTATATCTCTTGTAATTTGGACTCCAGAACGTTCAGGTCTCAAGTTGTTAATCAAACTATCATGATGTTCCTCGTCTAACTGTAAATAAGGGTCTAATGACTTAGCATTTGCATGTCCAGTCATTGTGATGAGCTGTTCTTTCGGGACACCTGATTTAGCAAGATTTGATACAGCACTTTACCGATTTGAATGATTCGTGGTTTTGTTTATCAGAGTATCAAGCCCTATTTCCCTGTGATGAGGATGGCAATGTCATCCGCATATCCAATGGTACAGAACCCAGCATCATTAAGTGAGCTTAAAAGGCTCATTCAATGATGCTGTTCTATACCATTGGATATGCGGATGACATTGCCATCCTCATCACAGGGTAATTTGAGGGCACACTCTGCACCTTAATGCAGACGGCTCTCCAAATAACGGAAAAATGGTGCAGTAATCAGTCTCACTCTGTCAATCCCTTGAAGACAGAAATGGTAATTTTCACAAAGAAATGGAAGGTTGGACCCTTACGTATACCTTTACTATTTGACACTTCTTTCAGTTTTTCAGATAATGTCAAATACCTGGGAGTTATTTTTCACAAACAGCTGAATTGAAACATTTGAAAGCTAAAACTGAAAAAGCATGCATGCATTTCCTGGGGACTCTCCCAGAACTACCGTGTGACTGTATACTATCGTGATTAGACCTACGCTACGTTACAGAGCACTTGTCTGGTGACCCAAGGTCAGACAAGTTACGGCAGCAACCAAACTAGGACATGTACAACGTCTTGCCTGTCTTAGTTCTACAGGTGGTATACGTTCAACCCCTACGGCCGCCTTACAGCTGACCTTATGCGTTTTATCATTCGCCCTTTTTGTGGAGGAAGTAGCTGTGAGAACGGCTTTGAGGCTGCGTCAAAAGGATCTGTGGCACACAGCAGGCAGGGGAGGCAGTCGTCAAGACCCCTTTTCTAGACGCAATGGTAGACTACCGTCCTCCACAATACGTCTTCAATAGACACTTCAGTGTTTATACGAATGCTGAGTCAACCCAGCATATGGACATAACCATCTTTACCGACGGATCTAAAACAAGGCATGGAATGGGTGCCGGAGTCTTCTCCGATGACCTAAACCTACGCCACAGTATAGCACTAGACAAAATTGCTACTGTCTTCCAAGTGGAGGTAGTGAGAACAATGTATGGTGCAAATGCAATTCTTAAACGACAGATCAAGAACCAACGTATACCAAGGACACGACGGAAACTACGGCAAAAAGGAGGCTGATGAGATTGTGAGACTGGCCTCCGACCAATCTCTTTGGGGACCAGAACCATTTATTCCTATATCCCTGAGGACATTAAGCTTTATGCTATACCAAGAAACCCTAAAAGGCTTCACATTAAAATGGATAAACACTGAAAGTTGTCGTCATGCAAGGACTGCTATTAGTGTACCCTCACCAAATACAGCCAGATATTGTGTGCAACTGTCCCGATAGAACCTGCGACATCTAGACACTACAATGGCACTGGCGGACACCCAAACTGTCGAGGATGCAACGGGGATAACGAAACGGTACAACACATCCTGTGTCACTGCCCAGCTCTCGCAATATTCAGAGGATTCATGTTGAGAGACTTTTAGCCTGATATGGCCGAAATCAGCAACACCCCAGTTGCGGATGTCCTCAAGTATTGGATTATTGGAGTATTGGAATTGGATGGCTTGGGTGATGCTCAAATTGGGGAGCTGCTGGGGAGGCAGCACAATGGACCTAAGTGTACGCGAGGTAACTCAACCTCCCAAAAAGCTACAATCTACAAATCCTATTCTTTTAGTAGATTGTTGGGTTCATTCCCAACCCCATTTACTCCAATAGACATATTTTTGTACCATCCAGAATCGGTTTTATTCCAGTAAGGATTTACAGTCAGAAATAGACGATCTGACGTAATTCTGTTAGTGCGTTTAGAAATAAGCTTTTCAAATAACCTTACCGGACACACATCGAGATTATTTTGAATAGGCACTAACCACTTACTGTCTGATAATTTTTGAGCTCCACCCTAGCATGTTTTGGAAAAAATCGGGCTGTATTCAATTTTTCGTGCTACGTTAGCATTTAATTTCCTTTCCTTTTTAAAAAATGCACTTTGCATCTTGCTGCCTCTGCCCGTCTCCAGGTTAGTTCGAGTGCTATTATGTGTATGATACAGCTTTTTTCGAAGTCCTGCTGGACAATCTTCGTTCCTCAGATTCATTATTTTATATATTTCTTCCTTACTCAGAGCAGTCAAACTTTGCATCCTTTTTTCGGGAATAGTCTGAAGCTGCTTCTGTTTCGCATTTTTTGCATCCCTTGCTTGTTTGAATTCAATGTCTGCAAGTGGATTACATTTTCGGGGGTACTCTTGATAGTATTTTTCTTGAATGAGTTTTGCAGTAACATTTTACATAGTCTTTATAAAGCATTCTTCATAATCATTACCATCAGCTCTCTTCATATTAAAAGCCCAATCTTTCATGACTAATCTAAGCTCTTGATTTGAAGTAGTTTCTAGAAGTTCATAATGCTTCTCTTTTAAAAATATTTCGAACTGCTTCCATATTAAATTTCGGTTATTAACTCTACTTCTCGGAATAACACTCTGTACAGATTTACAATATTATCTAAAGATTCTTGACCAAATCTTGCCGTTTTAAAACAACATTGTGTTAAGAAAACTCGAAAATAATAGGTAAGACAGTGACAGTTGTCAAGGTAAAAATTTCAACACTACCATTCACGCCTAGTTGATTAAAAGCATGGCGCATATGTATAAGTTATTGGGAAAGCTAGGTAGCTTTCTATCGTTTAAGATGACAGTTAATTGGCCGATTATAAAAAATTGAAGCAATCTCATTGGCTGTTAGAATAGGCGTGTATTAAACATTATAAAACGACTAAATTGAACAATAGTAAAATAACACTTTGTTTCATAACCATGACTACATGCCTGTTGATCTTTGACAGTAGTTATGATCGCACACAATTTGAAATTGTAAATATTGTTCAAATAAATTTCATGCTAATAGTTTTTTAAGTAAATGGTCGTAGAAAACATAATGTGTCCAGCTAGCCTATAATGGCTATTAATACGCTCATACAGTAACTTCGGAGCTAGTGCTTGAATGTCGCTTGGATCTGATGCGACTTTGTGAACATAACTCAGTAAAATTGCTGTGGGTACCAGGCCACAGCCACATCGGTGGTAATGAAGAGGCGGACTCGCTGGCCAGACAGGGCTCTAATGGGCACCCGTTCGGACCAGAACCCGTTCTTGGAATACCACAATGCAATGTAAAACTAGAAATGAAGAACTGGGTGAAAACCCAATTCGTTCAAGACTGGTCGTCGCTACAAGGACCCAGACAGGCTAAACTCTTTATCGGAGAGGAACCCCTACCAAAGTCCCAAGAGCTCCTAAAGTTTAACAAGAAGCAAATCAGGACCCTAACAGGACTCCTAACGGGCCATTGTTGCCTAAACAAACACCTACATAGGATCGGCATTACAAACGATCCCACCTGCAGATTATGCCATGAAGAGGACGAAACCTCTCTTCACATAATGTGCCAATGCCTCAGTCTCATGAGGATGCGGCACAAATATCTTGGGGCTGGAATACTGGAACCGGAAGATATACAGCTTATCCCCCTAAACCAGCTATTAGCCTTCGCGGTGGGCACTGGGCTTTTTGGGGACGAGCCCTAATAGAGCGGATCGCACAATGGGCCTATGGCCTGAGTGCTGCACCGCTTCATACATACATACAATACGCTCATACGAATTAAAAACAGGTTAAAAACTTCATACTCATGCATTGATGGCTTCCATTATAAGCTCGTGGCATAATATACATACCATTATAGTTTGCAACAGCTTAATTAACAGCCAACCTATCCATGACCCTTATCCGGTTTATGGGTGACGATAAAATGGAATTCCAGTAAAACCTTTTAACTTTAAACTAGAAGTAATAAATCACAAAATTACCTGAAATCGGAGGTCGCCCACAGGAGGTTGTGCATAACGTATACCTCTAAAGGAATAAATCAACTTCCCACGTGCTGTTGTTAAAGTGGACCCTTTAATGTCACCCAGTGGTGTAGTTACTACAGGATTACTATTGTTTGCATTTGTAATCTCACTTATCATATGCCAGATTATGCCAAAAGTAATTATTCGTAAACGTTGTCTGGACATTTTTACACAAAAATTTCTATAAGATATTTTAACAAATTTTGTAGATGATTTGAAATAAGAAATGATAAATACTAAATTACTTTTACATGATCTAAAAACTGGACTTTTACTCAAATCGAACTAACTTTATCGAAATTATCGCTAAATTGAAATAACTAGCTAAAATTTTACTTTGAAGACACACTGACTGAAATGGGTATTGCCCTTGTTAGATTGCCGTACCATTTATAACTTTTCGTCGAGTACCAGTTAGCAGTTATGCCTACAGAAAGAAATGGAAAATTAATAGAAGCTGTTATTTCGTTAAATAAACAGCTTTATAAACAAAAAAAGGAAAAAATAGCAGAGCCCCGTTAAATAATAGTCCGTAAACTATGTTTATACAGGTAGCCTTTGCAATTTAATGAGAATTCATTGTTAATAAAACTGCGCTTTCATGTCGAATTGATATCATTATTGCATTTGCGTGTCCAGTTAGCAAACTAAAATGTTTCCTGTGAACTTCGAGCACATTAATCGAAATAGAAAACACATTAAGGAATCATGCGAACTACAAAATGTATAAGTAAATAAATAATTGATTTGTAGTTTATAAATAAGAAAACTTTTAATAAATCAGTAGACTTCAATAATGCCTTTCGGACTTTAATTCTTACTTAATTTCCTGATACGCTCATTTTAACTATTACCGAACTTTGGTCAGCTTAATAACAATGCAAACTCAGTTTGGAAAATTTCAATTTAAATAAATACTGTCAGCTGGTCCACTAAGGCCCAATTATCTGTATTATCTATTTTTGAATGTTTCTGTAGTGCAACCTATGACTAAGATTTATGAAAATGATATGCCTACCCACATAACCAAAGTTAACCTTGACTATCCACAACATGATCATTTCGTAACCTGGAAGGGTTACCGATCTGGGCTAACTTAAAGGCGTGTTTTGTGCATCCGTAGTGGTTACCAAAACTACAGTATCCGTTACGAATAATTTAAAGTTGAGAAATAATTATTCTAATAGTTAACTTTATCGCAACCAAAAAGGTTGACTTTTGACTAACTTACAATTGTACATTATAGCTACATATCTGTAAAGCTACCTAAACTCTATTTGTTGAGCATTGAGCTAGAACTTCAACAAACGCACGTGTTTGGTCAACGCTAGATAACGCTAATGCCTCATTACTTAAGGAGTAAATGACGCTCAGAACCTTTACTTTGCACTCGTAATTACCGGGTTAAGTTTGTGTGCTTTTTGAGCAGTGTTTATCGGTATTCGGAGCGTTTGTACAGTGCCTGGTGCTTATTTTCCTAAAATGGAGCAAGTTGTTCCAGAAACGTGTAATCGTAGGTGGCATCCTACTACAAAAGAATCTGACGGCGCGAAAGTTAATTTAAAAACGCAAGCAATATTACTTAAATACACATCCGGTAAATCAACGCACCTGTCAAGCGTTTGTTTACGTTCTAGCTCAATGCTCAACAAATAGAGTTTAAAGTGATTCGTTTTCGGTTACATGCTCTATAACAGGCTTTAGAAGTTAACAAAAAGATACTTGGAAAACTCCACTAGAAGATAACCATAGTAAGTTGATAATAGTTGAACATACTCTTGTGAGTAACTATATTCCAATTAGATTTTAAAATACTCGCCATTTTAGCTATTGATCGAATATCTTATTGCCCTGTACTTAGTACGAAAATGATTTACAGCTGGAACCTAAATGTAATGTTATTATTGTTTATTTCCCATTTTCCAATTACTTCTGGAAGTTGGTTAGCCTATAATACAATAAATAATATTAAGTTATTATGGTTATTTAAGCTATAGTTCAAGATAATTTTTGGTATTCTTCTGTCATCTTCCTTTGTTAACTTTTGAACAATCCTAAATGATTACATTCTACACTAGCGTACCAGTAAAAAAAACAACTTTCTTGGCTACCATAATATTAACTATTGAGATAATCTTTTCTTAAGTAGAAGGTGTGAGAAATAAATCCACAATTCAAATAAAATTTTTTTGAAATGTACATGTCTTCTAAAATCCTCATAGATTAGTCATGGCACATACGTTGTTTGCCTTTCGAGTAGAACGAAGTTTACTTTAAGCTTAATGAAGAGAATAAGTAAAATAAGGGATTAGCAATCCATTACGGTTATTTAGTATTATGAGTTTTACAACATAATTTAACATCCGAATAAGTAATAATTTATAAATAAAATTACAATAAATATTACAAAAGCGTGCAACGGTCTACAACGTAAATTATTAAGGGCTGGACGGTTGTGCACCATCAGACATGCGCTGCATCTCCCAGGGCGTCTTTCTTAAGCCATTGGCATTTGCAAAACGTGGCGCATGGTCATTGTCTTAAAAGGAGTAGCATCCGTTTTCAGTTACAGTCCCAAGTTTAGTGTGTGCATCCTTTCCAATAATTATGACGATAAGTTTTCTTTTATTTATACCATTAATTTGAAATAAATTGTCGAATGTGGCAAGAACGGCCAACTCATTTTTTGAATTTTGTAGGTTAAGCTCTTACTAGCCTTTGATGATATCAACGTTGGAAATACAAGTAGAAGAATCTGGTCTATGCTGGTGACACATGCCGTCATTATTGGTACCCATCAAAAGCTCAAGCTGCAGAGCTTGAATATAAACCGAATGACCATTGGTATATTATAGTTTGTTAATATGACTTCTTCTATAATTTCAATTATATTTACTTGCCACAAATATAAGCATAAATCAGTTTAACACTGTAAGATGTAAGAATGAACTAGATATATATGCCCGACAGATAATTTTTGTTAACAAATGTTATTTACTTTCATTTGCAGTGCCAAAGTTCATATACAGTTATAGTTATACATATACATATATAGTTATGTCTACCTTAAATATAATCTACCTAACTGTGACTAAGAATTGTGTTCAGAGGTTTACTCAGTGAAGTAAAACAATTTTTCAAATGGCAAACAGCAAACCAACTTCTGTTATTCACGAAATGTTGGTACATTTGCAGTGCCGAGAGTTCCTCTGAGATTTTTTTTAATTGCGTGGGGTTAGCAATGGCCAAACAATTCGAGATAAACATAATGCATAAAACGACACCAATATTAAAATTTGCCTGCCCGACAATTCACGAAAATATACAAAATAGGGGTGAACAAAATGTTTCAATTTTCTGACAGCAGAACACTATAAACAGGGACGAATTTACTTCACTTATGAACTTAACACTCGCAATACCATAATATTTCTTTAACTTTGTTTACCATAACTGGGTCAAAGTTGACCCAAAGTTTTTTCATGTAAAATAGGAAGTTTTTGTTTCAGTATTTGTTTTTTATGAAGTACATTGACTACTATAGAGTATTTTGAAACATTTTATTAAATTATTACCATTATAGTGATCAGAAATCTTAAAGTAATACATAGCTTTAATAAAAAATACAAATACAAAATAGTTGAAGATACTGGTAAGGAGCTTATCTAAAAAAAGATAAGGTACACAATTAGACCACATTATATAACACAAATACATTCTTACTAACCCTATGGCTCTCCATCTTCGTCTTTCGAACATGTGGTACAATTTAGTTTGCGCTCCTGAATTATTTTGGTGTGAGTTGAATAGATGAATGTATTACACTCGTCGCACCTTGTAGAATATTTAGTGTCATTTCCTCTGCACAACTGACATCTGCCTCGTTTTCCTCCCATTAAAATGTCTCACGTGGACACTTTGGCAAAGGTCTTCCAGTTGCTTCAATAGCTATACATGTTGATTTCTTGTATCCTCTTCCATCTTGCTTGATCTTATTTGCCCTCTTGTCAATATTTTCTTTCAGTAAAGCATTTGCCAAAGTTTCCAAGAACATTTTTCTTCTACTTTTCAAGGGAACCGCTCCATTCTAGTCTGGAAATTTAGTCGTCCATATTACAAAAGCATTATGGCAAGCAATGTCTAAAAAATTCATAAAAAGTCTGTAAGGCCACCGTCTTGTAGTTCTCTTACATGAATATTCTCGTAGCAATTTATCTAACACATCCACTCCAATTTTGGTTTTGTTATATTGCAATATGATTTTTGGTTTAAATTTTTTATCTTCGCCAGCTATCTCATGTTCATGGTGCATCGTAGACAACATGACCACAAATTTCTTGGGAGTTTTCTTTGTGACGTATGATAACAAGGTTATATACTCAGTAAACAAAAAATCTGACGAATATTCAGTTCTCAATGCAACGTCTAAGAGGCATTTTGGCAAATCTTTTCTATTCTTGCGTATAGTGCCCAGAAGTGTTAAATTCTTTTGCAGCAAATATTCACCAAGTGCTATATCTGTAAAAAAATTATCCGTAGTAATATTACGGCCGGATCCATTCCAAAACTCAGTAAGCGTTT
>JABXWE010028812.1:0-24810 GCA_014611495.1 Limonius californicus | reverse complement strand
AATAGTTCATGAGCATCAAATATTATTTACGTGAATTACATTTTTCAATTCCATATTGCCATATTTTCAATTAGTACATATAATCAAATAATGTAGGTACATAAAATACATTATTTGAAGGTATTTTGTGAATTGTGAAGGCATTATTTACGTAGAATTAAATACTCTGTTAGTAAAAAAATTATTTGCAAGTATTTTAGCGACTTCTATTATCCTATTAAATTACAAAATGATTGATTGGTATTATTTACGTTTAATCAAGTAATCTATGTATAATAAAATATTATTTGAAGGTATTTTGTGAACTGTGAATGTATTACTCAAGTATAATCAACTAATCTGCGAGTATCAACATATTATCTGAATGTACTTCGATGAATGGCATTTTCGTTTACAACTATAAAATTATTTATATATAATCTGAAAATGTATGAACATCAAAATATTATTTTAATATATTTTGTGTGGATGGATGGATTCCATTTTCATGTTAAATTATAAAATGATGTTTTTGTATTATTTATATATAATCAAATAATCGGTTAGTGTCAAGCTGTTACGTGAATGCATTTGGACGAATTCCACTCCATTTTCATTGATCGTTGATCGTGTATAATCAAATAGCTTCTTAGTAGGTACAGTAATATTATTAGAATGTATTTGAATGAACATAAATTGATTGTTAAACAAAATAAATTGTATTCTATTTGGTCCAAACATTCTACAAAATCATTTTTTCTGTCTTTGTGTCTTGTAAATCTGAAAGATAGGAAAAATAAGTAATGGCCGGAACGTGTACAATAATATCCTTTTCTGTGTTATATACGTTATTAAAATATTTTATTCTTGCACAATAAGTCGTGTGGAATATAAAGGGTATTATTAAACAAAAAAGCAAATTTATATTATAGATGTACATATTAAACCAGATTCTCTAAGAAGTTGAGTTAAATTCCATACGATAGTTAGTTCGAAAACTAGAGTCGCTTGGATTTTGTAAGATTCTTTTAGGGTGGTCTAAATATCCCTCAGTTCCTCGTTCGATATTTTAGAACACTATGTAGATACAAAACAAAAATAAAATAGTTTAGCGTTCTTAAGTCCAAAACGTGTTTATTATGTTTATTAAGTATGTTGATACCAAAATATATTTGTTTCCGGACTGAACGGATATTAATTACTCTGTCAATTACAGTACAAAATATAGATCCTTCCTATAATTTTTCCAAATGCAGCTGTAAATTCGACCTTTTCTTGGTCGATATGCGAAGAAATGTTTCGTTTGCAAGTCAAAAATGTATGAATGAAATAAACTAAACCAAGCTAAAATAGCAGGATTCTTAGAACTGACTTTATAATTAAACTAATAATCACTTGTTTGTTACATGGGACATAACGAAAATACAATAATCGGTTCAAATTCATTCATCATTATCTTTATCATTGTAGTATTTTTGTGAACTTGTTTTGAAATATTTTGTTGGATAATTTTGCACGGAAATGGGAATTCTTATCTGCAACTTATTTTTACTTTTGATTATTCATCCTGGTTTTAATCGCTTTTCATCGAATTGCTAATAAGTGGCGAAGAGTTAAATTCCCAAATTAAGATAAAAAAATTAAAAGTTATTAACAACGAACAGTTTTATTCAATATTATGCAACCTATTGATAATATTAGTCATAAATTGTATAGAACTTGTAGCTACAATTTATTTTACTATTATTTGAATATCAGACTATTAAGTGTGGATCAGTAATTTTTCACTAATTAAATTGCTTTAACTAAAGTTGTATTGGCTTAACGTACAATTTAAGTTCTGTATTAGTAATTTATTATTGTACTACTGTGCTGGTTTAATTTAATATTCTATTAAGACAAATATTAAAAAGATTGTCTATTATACGAGATTTATTTGGAAAATAAGGGCCATTGAAAAATTCTGAATGAATGTGGGGGGTGCTTTAATGGTTGATGAGCTAGCCATACTCACTTTACCGTGCTTCACTCATTGTATTCAGTTGTATAACGAAGCGCTAAAATAAACATTTCCATTGAAAAACCCTCCAAGTTTAAAGTGCGGGCTATGATTCGTTTTCTACATACAAAAAACGAAAACGCTGCCGAAATTTACCTTCAAATGTGGGTTTATGGTCCAGGTGTCATGTACGAAGAGAATGTCAGACACTGAATTTTATAGATGACGAACGAACGTGCACGATGAAAAACGAAATGAGAGACCTTCTGTTGTCCACGACAATCTTGTGGTAAAAAGAAAATTTTTGAATATCACCAAAAATAGCCGTAAATTTTCTTCAAATTTCACTTATGAAATTGTCACGAATAGGCTACAGTAACACAAATGATGGGTATTCAAGATATACAGCACTGACCTTCTTACATCGCTACGAAATTAATGACGATGAGTACCTGAATCACATTGCGACGACGAGACTTGTATTTCATACCCAAATGTAGAAACCAAGCAACAATCAAGGCAGCGGAAGGATGCGAGTTCCCCTAAAATAAAAAAATGCAAGCAAACGTTGGAGAAATGAAAACTTATGGCTACTGGTTTTTGGGCCAGGAATGGCGTATTGTTGTTTGGTTTTCTCGAACGTGGTACGTATGATGAGACCTTAAGAAGGTTGAGAAGAATACGTCTACGTATCACGTTCGACAAAACAAAAACAACAATATGCAGACGTATGATGAGACTTTAAGAAAGTTGAGAAGGGCGATTCAGAACGAAAGGCTACTTTTAGACGATAACGCCCGGTCGTACGCGGCGGCTCGCACTGTGCGACTAATTGAGCAATTCAATCACAAATGTTTAACAATTTTGTCACAGGCGGCATCCTTCTGTGACGAATATTTACTAAAACTTGTACCACAATATAAATATTTAAATTTTAATGGTGACTACGTAGAGAAATACAGTGGAACTAGAAGCGATTTCCTGACAACATGCCTATTCCATTCCCGACAAACTTCCTATTCCAATGTTCATATTTTTATATCGATAAGTCGAGTTTTTTGATAAGTCAAAACTGTCTATAATTTCCTAGACTAGGTTTGCTATTACTAAATATTTTTGTAACTCGAGGTTAAATTTCTGAGAAATAATTGCTGTTTTTACCCCATCGTTACGGTGATTTAGAGCAATCTTCTTGTCAATGGCCATTTACACTTTCGGCGGCAGCATGTCAGTTGAACCTAAATAGTATAGTATAGCATTCATTGTAGACATCGAACAGCGTTCGTGCAATATCTCTTCTTACTGTTACTCCTTCTGGAACAGCTGGGGCATCTTTGGATGTTTCAAAAGTTTGGTGTGTAGATAACATGTTCGTGCAATATAATAAAAATTAAATGTATGGTATATATGGGCTAACTAATTTAAATTATTTTTTATTTCCTCTCAACTTTCACTTATCGAGGTGCGACAGTGGTTTAGGAGTGTATCTAAGATTTAAGCACAATAAATTATATTTTCAACTTTACATTTACGGCCGATCGGTCCTTAATTTCCGAATAAACCTCGTATATCTATCAACGTAAAGTATATATAAGCCAGAAGGAAATTAAACTAACCACAAATGTAAACTTAAAGTACTATTTCCTAGATTTAAATACTTTATTTATGTACGATTTATCTACGCATAACTTGCTTCAAGGTGTAATCTAATCTTTATTTGAGTTTTGTAACTTCGCACTACTAAAACGTCTTTGGTGAAATACGAAAACCCACAACACTACTAAAAATGAGAAAGATCTGTTGGATTAAAATATAAATTCTATTTATTTAATTCAATGGCGTGCTTAGGAGCATCTTAATTCAAAAGCAAGCAATTTAACTGATTTATTGATATTTACATTTGATGTACTTCAATGTTAACAACTTAGCCGTGAATTTAATTGCTTGTACTTGCAGAAAACCTGAGACATTGATTCTTGGGTGCAAATCTTGAGTTGACTGCTACGATTTTCTAGAAAATTAAGTGTGTTGTATGAAAAGTGCCCGTGCGTAAATTTGTTTAATTCTTAAATGTCGTGACCCTTAATAATAAAGAAATCAAAAGAGTTGACAAAACATTTCTATACTCAATAACTGGATTCATTCAGACTATTCTTTACTACAATTAAGTAACTGTAATAATTAAAATGTTATATGCGGTAATTTTTCATCATTTCTTTACTTTGATTTGTATTTATACCGATGAAGACATTTTTGAGGATGTCCTCACGTTTAAGTTATTTTATCTGATCTAAGATTAAAAAAGGAATACGTGATTTCATCACAGCTAATTAACGATTAAAAATTAAAATTAGTATCTATAAATCTAGGAAAGATAAATATTTAGTTTATCAAACTTGTTTTCTTTCATCTTTCTGTTTGCCGAAAAACAAACCACAATTTTGAAAAAAATATATGATTACAAAAAAACGTTATAATATAATAACGCAGTTAAAAGTTCAAATACTATCCAAATTGTAAACAGGCTTATGAAGATTGTGGCCACCTTTAACCTGCACAGTTTCCTAGGGATTAAAGTGACCCATGACGTGAGGTAACTAAAAAGAAGGCGAAACGAAAACGTAGCCAGGGCCTATTTTTCCAATAGGCCCGATAGGCCCCTGCCTAGGGCCCCTGAGTCAGGGAGGGCCCACGCTCGACCCAACGGTGACTGTTTAAAACAACAGTTTATTTATATTTAAAAATTATTTGATAAATTTAGCTACCATTTATTATTTATTATTATTACGATCTGAACTCCAAATTCAACTACCAAAATACGGAAAAGAAAAAAATGTTATGAAGAAAGTTCTTCTGATGAAATTGGTTTTGTGGGGCATGAAAACTTTAAAATAAACACTTTTTTATAATTTGCGACAAATTAGTCATGGAGTTAAAAAGAAGGCAAGAATCTTACAATTCTGTTAATGATATTTTCAATATATTTTTTGTGGGTAATTCCAAAGGGGATTTCAAAACAAGTCTTAAAAATATTGAACAATATTACAATCAGGATATCGATGTAAATGACCTAGAAAATGAATTAATGCAATTTAAGGAAATGTGTAAATCTAGCAACATTGTTCAAAATCCTGAAAAAATTTTAGAATTTTTAATCGAAACTAACACTGTCTCAACATTTTCCAATGTTGAAATATTACTTCGGATATATTTGTCAATACCAATAAGTACCCCGTCAGATGAATGATCATTTTCCACTTTAAAAAGGGTAAAATCATATCTTAGAAACTCTTTGAACCAAGATAACTTATCATCTTTAGCCCTTCTTAACGTGGAAAATGAGGTACTAGAAAACATAGATTCTAATGAAATTATAAACCAATTTGCGGAAATAAAAATGCGCAAAAGAAAAATTTAAATATTTTAATTTAATGCGCTTTAGGCTAGTAGGAATGTTGGTTTTGTATTTTTTTTTCTCTATTAAGACATTTGTGTTCTGTGTTGGTTCTATTATTTTATTTATTTTGTGTTATATCTATTTTATGTTGACAAAATGATATAAATATTGGTTTTTGACAGTACTACTTATTGTTATTGCTTTTTATGCTATTTCTGACACCAAGTTTTTCGCCTGCGCCGCTATTAATGCTTTCCTAATTCTACGAGGGGGGCCCAGAAGGTATATGAGCCTAGGGCCCACTAAAACCAAAAATAGGCACTGAACGTAGCCATTTTCTTTAAATTGACTATTAAAGAAGCTATGGCCTGTTTTAGTTAAATAATGAAGTAGCTGAAACAATAAATGATATTAAGTGGTATTTTATACAAACTGTCTACATTACTATGGAAATAATATTATTTACTTGTATGTCAAACAGTATAGCACCATGTTACACGGGACATAACGAAAATACAATAATCGGTTCTATACTGTTGCTCCATAGAAAACTAATCTCATACATAAATAGACCACTGAAGTTAGTCTTATGCCCATAAAAATTACTGCACCGAAACTTCATTATAGGAATTTATATCTCCATGGAAAATTAATCTCACGCCTAAAAATTCACTATACCAAAACTTCACAATATAGAATTTGTGTTTCGATAGAAAATTAATCTTATGCCTAAAAAATCACTATAAAAAACCTTACGATATAGAATTTATGTCTCAATAGAAAATTATCTCGTGCCTAAAAAAATTACTGTACCGAAACTTCACTATATAGCATTTGTCTCCACAAAAAAACAATCTCAAGGCTATAAAAATCACTGTACCTAAACTTCATTATACATACAGTATTTATCTCCATAGAAAATTAGTCTCATGCCTATAAAAATCACTGTACCAAAACTTCACTATATAGAATTTATGTTTCGACATAAAACTATTCTCATGCCTAAAAACATCACTGTACCAAAACTTCACTGTGTAGAGTTTATGTTTCGATAGAACATTAATCTCATGCCTAAAAAATTACTATACCCAAGCATCATTATATAGAATTCATGTTTAGATACAAACATAATCCCAAGACTAAAAATATCACTGTACAGAAACGCCACTACGTAGGATTCACTTCAAGTTACCAAAATTTTATTAATTAGAATTATGTTTAGATGCAAAAATAATCTAAAAACAAAAACAGTTATTGTAATAATGACAACCTCACCTCCCAAGAAACCTATTTTCAATATAAGTTGTAATTGCAAAAACTGAAACAACCGATGTTCGTTTTGTTTCGTGTTTGTTTCATGACAATTATGATTTTAAGTACGACAAAATAAAATTTTTACTACGAGTAATTTTACTTTACATAGGTATGGGTTATATTAACAATTGAATTATTTCAGTTTATTATACTAAAAATGTTATAAAAATTATGTTTAATATTTACATGAAAATATTGATATTTTTTCCATTTAACCTATTTTCTCATTCTAAAATTACAATACTTAGCGATGTTCGCTAGGCTATAACTGACACCCTATACATGAGTGCAAATTTTAAGGACTTTTAATAAGGCTAGTTTCCACTTCTACCTTGATAACCGTAAACTATGAAGAGAAACTATTTGAAACATATTAAAAGCCAGAAGAGGCCCCTACCCTAATTTCCACAAAATGTAATTTATTCAATTAAATAATACGTATATTGAATTTACAAACAAGGAATATAAATGGTGCAAATAATCTTTAAACGGTGTCGGTTGTGAAGCAGACACCATGTGAAGTTTCGACTTTTTACGAGCAATTTATTATGCGCGAATGGAAAGTTATCTCTTGCAGGAAATCTCGTAAATAAATTCCTGTATGTTTAGATATTCACGTATTTGAGATAGTAACTTGGAGAGATCATGTAGACTTCATTCTAAGGTTAAAATTTACTATCGGTCGTATGTCTTGCAAGTACAATGGACACATAAAGTAGAGAATGCATATAACAATGAGACCAATCTATTACAATTAACTCACTTTTCATTATTTCCAGTGTTGTTAAACAAGTGTAGGAATTTTATTCAAAAAGACAAATGATTGGCATGTAATTAGAGTTCCAGGAACGATAATAAAGTATGGCGTACAAGTACTATAAAACATAAGAGAGGTATGCCTATATGTAGGTGTATTGCAAAGATTGCAAGAAAACAAATAAAACAGGAGGGAGGCAAAGCATACGTATGCGAAGGTACAGGTACCGCGGACCACACCGCAGTGTGTATTGTTTGTATTATTTTGACGTAGCTATACCGCATAGTTTCACGTTTTGTCGGTAACTACATAACCAAACCGAAGCATACGGCAGGTGGAAAAAATGAAATGTTTGACCATTCGGAATTTTCAAGTTTATATATCGCGCTTTTATGGTTTATAATTGTTTTATAGCATGGAAAGATAATCAAATATGAAAACAAAGAATTTCCCTGCCTCTGTTTGAGAATACTAGCAAACAACCTACCAAGGGTTTTTTCTGAGAGCTCGCCGCCTACCACCGCATTCCTTCCGAGAATCGCTTTTAACTCACCGAGAGGGAGGATTCCTCTATTCATCCCTTAGCAGGTGAAAAGTCAACCTGACGTATATTTCATTCCTAACACCCAAACCTTAAGATTGTTATTGTTTAGGTGAGAACCCAAGACAGGTATTTCGTTAATTGCCGCAAATCCTACATGAAGACCATTTCATAACTCAAGTTTGTTCAAAAAGGTTTGTTTATTCCGATCTGGAGCCGGCAGTTGGCGATAAAAATTCACACAAAGCAACGCGTGGGGTGTTTTACATCCATATTAAAATTAAAGTGATTGGCTATTATTGTTTTATGAAGTTAAAAAGCTTATTGTTTTTCGCTGCCAGAAGAACATTAGAGAAACGTTAATGAATTATAGGTAATTAGTATTAAGGCTCACATTTACTTACTGAAATAAGAAGAAAGGCAAATCAGTTCCGGTTATCATTTACAGTGGCGGATTAGCACACAGTTGTTGCTATTGGGCGTCGCTCTCGTCTTTATATGCTAAGCGGACACGGAATTGCAAAATTTTGATTTCTGTATTTAAACATTTTATTGGAAACTAAAATTAATCAATGTTCAGGAACTTCGCTTTTCTCTGAGTTTTTAAAACATTCTGTTATTAATCATTTTCTGTCTGGAATATTTGGATGTATCCTATTTTTCAAAAGATACATAATAACTAAAACTAATAAACTACTATGAGGGGGCCGTGGGCTAGAGGATAGCGCGGTAGACTTCTACACTTCGGATTTTTAACGGCCGTTCTCTCTCGCAAGGCAATGGCAAACCAGCGAGGCAATCTGCCTAGTAAATCTTCTCTGGAGTAGAAGTGTTTACACTTCCCGTGGTTCGGAGCCCACGTTAAGCTGTAGGTCCTCTATGTCTGTGACACTATAAACCCGCAACACAGGCATAGGAGAGAAGATCGCTACGTCTCGTAAGAGATAAAGCACTTTAAGAAGAATAAACTACATGCTTTTAGCAGGTTTCAAGAGTTAGGTATGTACCTATTGATATACACTAAACCTCAGTTCTTCGAAAAACGTCCGAACAGATTAAATTAATTTGTCAGGAAAGCATGTAATATGGCTAATTCCGTTCACCTATCTTTAACCCCAAAATTAAGGTGACTTTCACCCTTTCACCTTCAAATGATAAGGGATATCAAAAAACAAACCACTTGAAGGTAGCGTTTTTATTTTTGGATTTTGAGCATTACTTCAACCAGAAATGCAGTCCAAAGTTTCAGGGTAGGAAATGTTCTGAAGTATTTATAGAATGATAAGGCGGCATTGGTTGACCATAATGATTTTTTTTGTTTGCGTCAGCATCACGTTGAATTTCGTACTTTTCGTTATTTTCATTTAACGTTTAAAATGCTTTATTCGATTTCAGAAGGAGTTGAAATAATTACATTTTTTTTCAGAAACAATTAATGTGCCAGTAGAAGCTCCAAATTTTTCAACCAGCAACATCCAGATCAACATGTAAATCACAAGTATGACTTGGAGTTAATAACAAAATTGGGGAGACCGGATCTGCGGCAAAAAAAAAACGAAATGCTAAGAATCTTGTAAGAAACGGCGCGGTATAAGTAGCGTTTCTCGGCGACGTTGCTGTCGATCCTACGTTGAGTACAAGGCAAATAGCTATTGTATCTCTTATTAATCGAACCAGTATTCAGCGAATTTTGAAACACTACAAGTTTTATCCCTACATTTGGTATAAGAACTCAATGAAGATAACTTTGACAGCCGTTTGCAATTTTCTAAAATTATAAGTGAACAGGCGATAAATAATCCAAATTTTCTATGTAACGCCTGTTTTTCCGACGAATGTTTGAATTGGCACTTTTGGTGATCGTTGTTGGTCCTTTTTCTTACCAGGTAATTTGACTGAACAGATGTACTTGAAATTGTTACAAGACCACATTGATTCAATGTTAATTGATATTATAAAGAATGACGATCATTACCTCTAAGATCATTTGTTATTCCAAAAGGACGGAGCTCTTCCACATTATCCACTGCTTGTTCGACAGTATTTGGATCGAAGATTTCCGGGTCGATGGACTGGAGGAAGAGGTGTTATCGAATGGCCCGCAAGGTCGCCAGATTATTCTCCACTAGATTTCTTTTGTGAGGTCATTTATAGAGTTACGTTTACGCAATCCAACCCGATTCTTTACAAGATTTACGACAACGTATAATCAACGCCATCTAACTACACAAATGTTTGATAAATGTACTACCCTACGACTTCGGACTGCATTTCCACGGAAACCAATGCTCCGTATCTAAAAATAAAAACATTATTGTAAAGCAAATGCATCGAGCTTTCAAATGGTATTTTTTTTGATAACCCTTGCTAAAATGTTTAAGGTAAAAGTTACCTCAATTTTGGGGTCGCAGATAGGTAAACGAGAGCACAATACGGCGATCACTATTGTCATTCCAAAAGTCCACCAATAAAAGTAAACGCTACAAGCGTGTTTTTTAATACGGGAGATGATTTTGTTGTACACGGTGCAGTCCCGATAATCCGAACTAAATGGGGCCACGGAGTATTCGGATTAGCGGATATTTCGGAATACCAAGAAAACACTTGATTTAAAAAAATTTTAATTCCTTAATATAGCACAATACATACATACATCCTTGCAATAGACGAAGAGGACGTCAATTTCATGGCCAGCAAACTGCACGATACATATGAAAAATGGGGGCTCAAAATTAATTATGAAAAAACCAAGTATATGGTTGCAAATGGAAGAGCTACAAACATGCAGATAAATGGAAATGTAATGAAGGCCTGCACACAGTACAAATACCTGGGGACAGTTATATCAGATGAGGATAACAGCCAAAAAGAAATTGCAAATACAATCTCTCAAACTAAACAAGCAACGTAGAGATTAAACTCTCTGCTGTGGTCGAAACAAATACATAAGAAGACAAAAAAATGATATACGATACAATAGCGAAAAGTATCTCACCTATGGGGCGGAAACGTAGAAAATAACAAGAAAGGGTTAAAATGGTATGACCACATGAGAAGAATGGAATCAGATAGATGGCCACAGGTAGTTTGGAAGTGGAGACTCTGGGAACGTCGTAAGAGAGGCCGCCCCCGTAGAAATTGGAATCAAGAAATACGAGATGCTATGGAGAGTAGAGCTTTACAAGAAGAAGACTGGAATGGCAAAGTCTTCTGGCGCTTGAGATGCGAGAGACGGTTTTAAGCTGTAAAAATATTCGCTTATATATATATATATATATATATACAATACATACATCATTTACATAGGTATATCATATTTCGTGTAAAATAGTGGTAAAGTGTTTTTCTTGAATTTGTCTTAGCAGTAGTATTCGATGAGAAGGAATTTCGTTTTCCCTGGACCAAATTATACACATTTCAAAACACTGAAAAGTTTCCTTACATTTGAATAAATTTGTAGATTCGACCACATCATCGTCCTCATTCTTGAAATATGGCGTATGGCACCTGTATTGTATTGTGTTTCATATGCAATTACGCGTCGATGGTTCCCCTTCCTGGCATTTAATACTTGTAACATGTGTAAATCCCAGACGACACTTACTCTGTAGGAAAATACGGAGTGTGCAGAATGGAAATCAAAGACGCTGTTTGGATTAGCACGATTTTTTTCGGATTATCGAGACAAGGGAAGTCGAGGCGACCGCGGTTCGGATTACCGCGAATTCTAATTAATGCGTATTCGGATTATTGCGACTGTACTATAATACGATATACTAGTAAGCCAGCCTCGGTGGTCTAGTGGTTAGCGCTATTGCCCTTAGATGTAAGGGACGCCGGTTCGAATACGGACGAGGTCGGTGAGTTTTGTCTGGCGGGAAAAAATCTGACACTGCACCTGCTGTTGGATAAGAAGTAAAGCCGTAGGTTCCGTGCCACTGCGATGTGTGACACGTTAAAAATCACTACTGGAGTTGGAACTACTCAAAATTTCGACAAAATTTATAGTAGTACAATAAGCCAAGAGCTTCAGTGCATAGAGATGCTTGAAAATCCGCGTACTAAATCTCGCCCAATCAAAACAAAACAAGAAACAAATACTAGTACACTGTCAAGTTTTTCAGTATCTACTAGAGACGCACCTTTAGGGAGGCACTGACATTATGAATTCACACATTTACGGTATGTCCATTTAGTATCTGAGTGAGTATCAGTGAGACACACTGCTGCTCGACCGACTGAGTATTTGAATGCCCAAAACATTGAAATAATGGGTCATTCGCCGTATAGTCCAGACCTACTCGTTGCACCTAATGATTTCTTTTCATTTCCGCTTGTAAAGAATACGTATCGGGGTGTACGTTCTACATCGGCCGAAGAAGCGGTTGACGCATTTAAAAATGAAATAAATAACCTAACGCGGGAAGATTAGAGAAAATGTTTTGAGGATTGGTTTTCACGGATGCAAAAATGCATTGACTGTGGAGGGGAATACTTTGGAAAATTATAAATAAATGTATTTAATAACAACAATAAGCAATTTCAACAAGTATTTATTTTTAATTATGCTTTATACGTATTTCGACATACAATATGTCATTATCAAAAGCATTTAATGCAGTAAACATTTGTAGTAGCTAAGGTAACAGCACACTGGATCTTGGTTTTGTACTTGGCTTAGGTCTTCTATTCCAAAACTTCCAATAGCGGGGAATTTATGAGCTTAATTTGCTCATTCGTTAAAGGTGTGTTTGTGAATTTGAAAGGCTTCGAGTATATCCAATTTACGTTTATCATCACAGAAGTGTAAAAATGCTATTATATTATTTGATGTCAATACATGATTGTGTTCTAATAAGTGTTTAGCGTAGTTAGATTTTTCTGAGTGTTTATATTTCTATGAGCGTATATGTTCTTTGTATCTGGTGTCAAAAATTTCTAATTGTTTGACCTATATATACATAATTACAATGTGAACAGTTTAATTTGTAAATACCTGATTTTAACAAATCGTTAGTTCTGTCTTTTGCGTTGAATAAAGTGTTGAAAGTTTCTTGTTGTTTCATAACTTACTTTAAATGTACTTGATTTGATTATAATTTTAGCAATTTTCTCCGATATATCACCAAAATAAGGAATTAAAATATATTTAACATTTTCAGAGTGGTCTTTAGAATATATAATCTTTCTTTTGATTAGAATTTTTTTGGCATAGAAAACCTGAGCCAAGTCCGAAACCAAGATCCAGTGTGCTGTTACCTTAGCTACTACAAATGTTTACTACATTAAATGCATTTGATAATGACATAGTGTATGTCGAAATACGTATAAAGCAAAAATAAAAATATATACTTGTTGAAATTGCCTATTATTATTATTAAAATATAAGTATGAATTTCAACGAAGTAAGGCAGCAAAAAATTAATAAATAAATGTGTTTTGTCAATAAATTGTATATTACTTTACTAGGCTCGGCAGAAAGAGAACAGCCCTCGTAGGTTTCTATTGTAAAGAGCGTTAACAAAAAACCGTTATCAGGCAGACAGACCGTGGATTTTTCTCTCCTTTGTACACGTAGGTTATTTCTTAACTCGCAGGCTATAACGGTTCTGCGAGACACATAACCTCACTTTTATATTATCTTGTGTATATATCTATAAAGAGCAATACGTATCGATACAGAAATACTGGTATCGCGCACCTCTACTAATAACGTTCATATTTTTATGATATTACTAAATTGTATTTTTGGGTATTACAATAATTAACAACAGCAATTGAGGAGCAATTTATACTTGTACATATAATGTTTATATATTATTATAAAGTAAGTAGCTTTCATTCAGAACTAGCCTATAAATTATAATTGTAATCAACCACTATGCCATCATATTAAAGGTGTCATCAAAATAGTAATTTCACAGCTTTATGACCATCAACATAAAAATACGATATATGGGTGTAGGACAATACGTATTGATATTACGTCGTGTATTGGTAAATTCGTATATTAACATATATCGGTTTTGTGATTGTGTGCTCAGTTCAGACGCGTTGATGTTTCTTTGTAAAACATAAAATCATTTTGATATAAATATTTTACTTTGATTCATTTAGCTTTGAACTGTGCAAAATAATAAATCCCTATTAAATAACAGATTCTATTTTATTACCGTAGCTGCTGAATAATATAACACAAAAATTTAATAAAATAATTCGCATCACTTTTTGTAGTTTATTGACGACTAACAATTAATCAAACTACTATATAGGTATGCTTAAGGGGTCAAAAAGTAGCATTAACCGAAATTTTTTAACGCTATATTATAGAATAGTGGGGAAACCACGACCACTTAAGCAAATGTGACTATAATTAACTTTCTGAAAAGCAAATGATTATATAACATATACAAAATATATTGGAAACAAATGATCAAAATGATTGGGGGTATTCAGACTCAACGGTACCAAAGCCCTCCATCTTGTCGGCAATTATTTCACACCAAACCAATATTATCTGAATTTCTGCTACTAAGTAATTAATATTATTTGTTCATTTGGATGTGGCAGGTGTATTAATCAGACACGGTAAATTTCTACTTCTGTAGAGAACGTTGTTGATCCTCTATGTAGTCGCATGGGGCACATAAAATACAGATTATAACAGTTACTTCTTGTCGGTGCACACTTTTCGTTTCGCCACATTCAAATGAACGACCTCTAGAACATAAAACGTAGAGCTGGTCTAATACGCAGGGTGATTCTAAACATGTGCAAACAACTTTAAACACGTATAGCTAATCTAAATTACTAAGTTATCCTTTTTTTAAATTCCACACCATTACGGATATACGGCACTTAAAATTTTGGAAAACTGTACAATTGACTGTGAAAAGTGGAACGAGATCGTTAATCTGACAGCTAGTATTCTGTTTTCCAAAAAAAGATCTTAATATTGTTCTTGAAAATTTGATATTTAAAGAGATATTTAACCGAGCTTCCAATAGCAATGACCATTTAAATACATACATCAAATTTACACATTTTTACACCAACATTTTCACTTCTGTGTCAGATTTTACCTCCTTTTTAGACACAGCTGTACATTTTTCTTGATGCTTGGACTGCTAGCTTTCCAATACAAGAAACAGAAAAAGTTATTTACATTTTCGTGTATTGATGTAATAAAAGGTTTAGAGAGTGTCATTTATCGATAACGGTGCTGAATTAAATAAAAGATTACTATATAATTTAGGTGTTAAATATACTCAGCTATACGTGGTTAACGTTTCTCGGACATGTTTGGAATCACCCTGTATATTTTTCTTGCAGGAAGCAAAATAGCCTAGAGGCAAAACGAAAAGCATACATCTATCCAGATTTTTGGGGATCATTCAGTGTTATATATGGTAGGCACTGCAAAATATTTCAAGATTTTTTACAAGTGCTCTGCTAGTAGCCTTAATTACAGCTACAATCGCTTCGGCAGTCTCCGAAACTGTCTTAATTTCTATTGTTCTAATTACAGGCACCGACAACTAAAGACAACGGCTTTAGTTAATTTATACGAAGTGTGTTCAATTGAAACCCATCTTTGCTTTATAAAAAATTTATTCAACAATTTAATTACAAATAATTACCGTCAGAGTTAAGGCACCTATCCCATTGTTTTACTAACCGACGTATACCCTGCTCAAAGAATTCTCGTGGCTGCTGATTCAAGAAGTCTTCCACAGCTATCTGTACTTCTGCGTCAAACTCAAAATGCCGACCTTTTAAAGCCTTTTTCAAAGGTCCAAAAATATGGAAGTCGCAAGGCAATAGATCCGAGCTATAGAGTGGATGTTTTAAAACCCTCAATTTCTTTTGTTGAAGATTTTCTTTTACCACATTAACAGCATGAGGCCTAGCATTGTCGTACAACAAAATGACCCCACGCGTAATTTTTCCTGGACCTTTCTGTCTTATGGTTTGATAAAGCTTGTTCAAAGTTTCATTGTATAGATTTGTATTGACATTTACTCCAGGTTCCTTAAACTCTATCAACAAAGATCCTTCATCATCGAAGAAGAAAACGTTAACATCACCTTATCTGCAGAAAGTTGTGCTTTAAACTTCTTCGGTGGTGGTGAACTTAAATGTTTCCACTGCATCCACGGTAAGTTAGTGGATGGCTCGTAGTAATGGCACCAAGTTTCGTCACCAGCAACTATTGACAGAAGAAAGTCATCACCATTTTGCCTACAGTCTGTGAGGTGTTACAGAGATAAGCCCATTCGCAAGCATTTTTGTCCATTAGACAGAAGACGAGGAATCCATTGCGAACAAACTTCGCTGTAACCCAGATTACGAACAATACTACGGACAGATCCTACACTCGCCCCAACGATTTCTGAAATTTCTCTAATTGTAATTCGACGATTTTATCTAATAAGGCCTACCACACATGCCAAATTGTTTTCTGTGAATGCAGTACACCGTACACCTGGTCGCGGCTCATCCATAGTCCCATCTTTTCCATTCTTAAATTTTCGGCACCATTCCTTCGCAGTTGGTTACGCAATACATGCATTTCCATACACTGCTTGCATCGCTTATGAATCTGCAATGGCTGCACACTCTCAGCGCATAAAAATTGTAGTATCGCACGCTGATCAAACTTGGACGGATTTTCAACAACAAACGCAATAATTTCAAAATCGAAGTTTTAAAATTCAGAATCAAACTCAAACGCCAGAAACGTATTAATTTGTTGCTTACAAACACTACTAACATTAGCAAATGTCGCTTGAATTATTGCATTTGTGTTCAAGGCTAAGTTGATCAAAGATGGGTTTCAGTTGAACAAACCTCGTATAATAACATTTATGTTACCCCTGGATGGGAATGTTGACCAATATGAATTGGTAATTCCTCGATGAATGCGAATTTTCTAATAATTTCTAACCAAATTGTTTCCGAGTGGTTTATAATTCATTAACAAAATACAGGGTACCCAAAAAATCCTTTTACAGTTTTCGACCCTGGCAGTTGTCAAACATAGTTGAGCCTTTTAAATAAGAAAACTTGGTTGAAAAATATATTTCCTAAGAAATTAAATTTTGACCTTAATCGTAAAATTGCGGTTTTAAAATCGAAGTAGCGGGATAAACTTAAAATTTCTAGTTTCAGTTTGAAATGTTCCATATCGTTATTAAAACTTAATTGAAAATGTTGACTTTAACTTCATGTATATCATGAAATACAATTACTTATTAGACGTAACCCTTCTAAACCCTTCTGAAAACATATGATAACTTCACTTAGAATGTTGGTATGGAACCCTACATTTTTGTCATTAACCAACCACTCTTCTTCTTCAAGTGCCTTCTTCGTTTAACGAAAATTGCAAATCGTTTCGGTTATTCGTACTGGAAGCTACTGCTCTAAACAACCACGATTTGCCACGCAGATTACATTTCTCGATAAACAGAGCGTGATACACAAAAAAATTACGGCTGAAGAGTAAACAGTAAATAAGTAGTGTATTCTACGTTAAACTGATGAAAAACATTATTGCAGCACATTTCTCAAGTGCGGCCGCAATTTCGAGAAAAGGGTAGTACTTGTTGCGTGACAATGCACCTGCCCATTCTGCACTGATTGTGAAGTCATTTTCATGAAACGCGGCTTTGTTGTTATCAATCACCTACCCTAACTTGACTCCAACAGATTTACCCTTTTTTAATAAAAACTGTTCTTAATGCGAAAAACTAAGAAGATTTAAGAAAAAGTCCCCACCGAATTAAAAGCAGTTACTTCGGACGCCTTTTCCGACGCTTTTCAAAAACTTTTAAAACGCTGCAATGAAGACAACTTTGAATAAATACCAAATATTTTTCGTGTTACTTGAATTATGTTTGGTTTTATTGTAGTAGGTAGTCCGAGAATTAAACTGCCACGCCTCGTATAATCAAAAAAATGTGATTTTCAGTTGGCACTAATCTAGCTGTAACATCCGATATATTTGCCTATTTTAACATCCGCAGTCACCTTGGGATGTAGTACGTGACTTTTAAAACACTCTGTATTTAATGCTGCCATTGTACATAGCTATGACCACAGAACACAACCATATATGTATTCTAGAAGTTTTATATTCATTCATTGATAGCTTTTATTTACCATTACATCCATTAATTGATAGCCTATACAAACTAGAATAGTTGTTATTATTTTATGTTTTTTCACATAGAAGTAACTTTTTGTTTTTCAGAGCACTAACAAAATAATGATGTGTAAAAGCAGTAATAACAATACGAATCATAAAAACCACACTTACTACAGTTGTTAAGAACATTAAAAGCCTCGACGCTTCCACAATGCATCATTTAAAATTATTTCCAGTTACCGCAATATTACCACCTTCAAAGAAACTCTTTTAAACTGCGACTTCATACATGAAAATAAAAACGTCAGTTCAGGTACATAAACAAAAGCAAAAACAATAAAACTGCTATCTGCTAAAAGCATTAATAAAGTGTTTATATAATTAAATCGCAACTTCCTGAAAACAGCTGAAGTGTGACGTTACAAAGGAGCCCTAACGAGCTTTAAATCTATTCATTCATGTAGCATCCCCACTTTTTCAGGACCTGTCGCATCCCTTCCACATTTGAATTCATTCATTGCCGCGCGAAGTGGCGCAGAGGCACTACGTGTGGGTAGACCCGATGCAGTTGAACTTCGTAACAGAAATGATGGAGCATTCCAAAAATAACATCTGTAAACTGATCGACTGCAGCTACACATTTAGATTCACCACATTATTCATTAACTACAAATCGAAATCATACTACAAAGAAAAAATGTTTTCTACTGTAAATTAATTAAGAAAATTGCTAAATTATTAAAATTACAGGTACTCGTAAAATAATGACCAAAATAAAAGTAATTAATCTATCGAAAATAATGAATAATAAAAGTATGGGATTGAAAGGCAAAATTTTAAAACCCTTTTTCAAAACAGAAATGAGTCATCTAGGCTTTAGAAATCAGTCATCTAGGCTATAGAAATACGCTTTGAAGTAGTAAAACTCATGTAATTTAATAAGTTAAAACAGTCTTCGCATTAAAAAATGGGTACAACTCTAGTTCTCCGATGTAACCTACAATTCCACTTTTTTCAGTGAAATAACAATCTAATTACAAAGCAGTTGATGAAGTGATGACTATGGGAGTATTTTAAAATTGCGGCAAGTTATTTGATTAATAGCCTGGTAGTTGCAGCTATTAGTTAACTTTTTTTGTTAATTCGTATCACGTTACCTGAAAATAAAATTTTATTTCTATATAATGAAGTTGTTTCTTCTCTTCAGGGCATACATTACTAACTGCGGTTTAATTAAAAAATTATTGTGTGGCAATAAACGTCTAAGAGACGGTATTTTGTTTACTACTCTTTCTGTTTTGTTCTCTCGATACATGGAAGTATCAATTCCATGAAGGTTCTGTTTCCAGGATTTAAAAATACAAATACAATTTGCTTCTCAAAATTCAGAAAATATATTTTAAATAAGCGAATACAAAATATTTTGAATACTGCCAAATGTGTACTTTCCTATACTATCACTATAGAAAAGTACAGTAAACACGAAAATTGGCAGAACCTCTTCTTCGAGTGCTTTATCTCTTACGAGATGTAGCGATCTTGTCTCCTATGCTGTGTTGCGCGTTTAAAGTACCACAGACATAGAGGACCTCTAACTTAACGTGGGCTCCGAACCGCGGAAAGTGTAAACACTACTCCAGAGAAGATTTACTAAGCAGAATACCGCGCTAGCCATTGGCTTGCGAGGGAGAACGGCCGTTAAAAATCCGATGTGCCGGTACTCGGAATTGAACCCAGGACCTTCGGGCTAGTAGTCTAACACGCTAACCACTAGCCGACGGCCGCCTCCGCAGAACCTCTAGGAATGCAAAATAATTGGTTTTACAAAATGTCAGTGTATTTGTACGGGTGTTTGAATGTCCATAACACAGAAACTACCCTACTGATCATAATAATATTCAGCATGCCAAGGTACAACGCCTGTTTATCAAGTCAGATAATTCTTTGAGGTGATCTGAAACGGGAAACGGAAACGAGATATATTTGGTTGGTATCATTTACAAAACTTAAGCAGGGATTCCCATAGAACAGTGTTTCCCAAACTTTTTTAAAGCGCGACCCTTTTTGGTCAAAAATTTCCTAGCGACCCCCTCTTGTAGTACTCAATTTCATTCAGAATCACAGGAGTAATCTAGAAAATACAATTTGCTTTATATATGCAGCGCACCGCGATGAGATTAATCATCAATTCAAAACTGTTTGCTGTACTCCTGACTGTGGTTTGAGTGCAATAAATCGATAACAAATATTTAACGTTAAGTACGAGCTGTACTCGTTTCGTTAAAGATGCAACTCGATAACTTGATAGTAGTGGTTTTTCATTAGTAGTGGTTGTTGATGTAAAAGTGGCTTGCTCCTTGTGGAGGGAGTTTAGCTTTGTTTCAAAGAATTCCACAAGCTTTACTTTTTTGTCTGGATGTTTGGTATTTAAATGTAAAATTGCTTTGGTGGGTGGGTTTCTGGGAGATAACGGTAAAACCATATTTAAGATATTCATCGCTGTATCGAAAAATTTGTGAAGATATGGGTTCTTTATACGCAAATCTTCTTTACTACGCGGAAGTATGATGGCTTTTGAGTGGTAACGTCGAAAAGATTTTTCCACTTAAAAGCGAAACTTTCGATGTACATACCTGCAAGATGAGAATCCAGAATACGAGAACATATTTTCCAATTCCTTTTGGCTGGCTGGCTTTCCTTGCTGATATTTTCGAGCACTAAAATACTCCGAATAGCAGTTTGCAAGGCCGCGATATTAATATAATAACCGCCATTGACAAAATGTATGGATTTATAAAGAAACTTGATTTCTAGTTGACGTCTATTTGCAAAAAAGAAGTTCAATTCATTCTAGTACGTTCAAGAACTCATGGAACGCTTAGCTATGGATGAAAAATATGAGAAATTCTGAGCACGTGTTTATATATATATATATATATTGCTGTGTTATTTACCTTAAATAATCTATTTTGCCTACGTTATGTTTCAATCATGTTAATAATCCAGATTATGATTAAAATTAAGATTAATTAGCTTATTGTAAACTAAATCATGCTCTGTTGGAGGTAATTGTTATCCTAATTTATAAATTGAAACCTTAAAACATAAAAAGGTATATTCCGAGCTTTCATGGTTTCTACGATTTACACTGTGTTGTATTAAAATGGTATTTTTAAGTGAAAATTCATGAGTGAACAGTTATGTGGCTTCGGTTTTTTATCTTGATGCTCGATTGATATATCCAAAGTAATGTTGGGGCTCTGAAAAGTGGATAATTTAAATATTGTTATTTGAACGTTGTGATTTTACATATGTCAATGTTAATATAAGGAACTAAGATTTATAATTTTTGTTAATAGTTTAGGTTCTATGAGAGGCAGGTTTTTATGTGCATTTATTTATGTAAATAACAATTTAATGTGTGAATTTGTTAGTTTTTATTTATGAATTTAGTTTTTAGAAATAATTAGTTAATTAGGCTGTAAGAGTCGTTTTTGATTTAGTTGATAAGAAGTTTTTGGAAGGGGATTTATTTCCAAGCTTTCGATTGGTGCATTTTCAAATTTGAGGTACAAATTTCAGATTTTAAAGAATTCAGTGCTGCAAAAGTTATTAAACGGAGAGGACGTATTGTCTTGTCACTCCGAGTGTTAAATTTAAGTCAAGTTGGTCGATTTTTGAATGTTATAAAGTGTTTGGTGCCATTTGTTACATCATATGTGTGCTAATTAAGTTTCTCGTCTATGACTACCATCAAAACAAAAGTAAGAAATTGCCTGGAATTTAAAAATGGTATTATTGTCTGTGTATCGAATACAAAACCCAGATTTGAAAAGCTAGTTGCTGAAATACAAGCACATTAATGTTTTTACTTTGCAACTTCTTTTTTGTTTGGTTCCTGCATTTATTGCAAATTTAATATTTTAAGTTTGTTTTATATTTGTTTACTTTGTGAAAGGCAGAAATAAATGTCCGGCATTTTGTTTTATTTTAGAAATCCTCCCGCGACCCCGCTAAACCGAGGAAATTTAAATAAATAGTTTTTTTTTTCGAATTTTTTCGGCCTCTGTAAATACGGCCGATTTTGTTAAGATTTTGGATTTAATAACAATTTATTCAAAAATGAGGCCGCGTAGCTCAGTGTGTAAAGCCGCGGGTTACGACTCGAGATGTCCTGTGTTCAGTTCCCAAAACCAGGTGGTCTTTTAAAGGGAATTTCGGTTGCTAAGTCGACTCAGCCTGAGTTTTATATCGATAACAAAGGCCTAAAATAAGATAAAAAGTGTCAAAACCGGATATGATGATAGTGAAATGCTTTACTTTTATTACTATACAAAAAAAGCTACTTTGAAATATTCACAGCGAATCTGCTAGGGTGACTACTTTTATTAATTTAGTACCGTGTATAGCAACTCTGTGTTTATGAGAAGACAATTCGAAACGGAACAGTTGTTAGAGCTTGAGGTCATGCGGTGTTCCGCGGCTGCTCCACCATATTTTCTCATGTTTATAAAAAATATACTAAAATAAGCCGGTATTAATTATTAAATATGGTGTAGTTACAGTTACTTAAGCAACGTTGTTTGAAAAATTCCAATGTTGTCTCTCTTGTGTAGATACTATTGCGCATAAAAGAGACTAAAAAGCAGAGGCAGATATTGTAGGTTATGGTTATGATATTTGTGTTAAAGTTGGTGTCCACTACAGTGACCATGTGATTAGTATTTAATTATGTTGCTACGATTTGTAATGAGGAAAAGTTTTATAGTAAATATTTGGCATTATAAGGTTCAAGAGAGGAATTTCTGGTCGTAACAACACAACCGAATAACAGATAATTGAACTCGGAAAACACAACATAAACCACGTAGACACCATTGAATTATAGGTTATATTCGTTATCTTACAAACAACTACTGTTAGCAGAACTAATATCCATAGTAAAAAGAACTATGACGTCATAAAAAAGATATATTTCTAAATTTCAAATTTGCATTGTTATAGTATTCCAATAGTGAACTATGTATTTAATACTTCCATAAATATGCAGAGTTAGTTTGAAATATGGAAAAGTCCAAACGAACTGCACATCGATTTCTTATGCTGGGTTTGTTTTTTTATTGCTTTATGATGTACCATATTTATGATAACATGTTCTAAAATCATTAACAGAAACATGATCTATAATAAACTTTTCAAAAATGCTAATATTGAATACCTTTAAGCACGCTTCAGCAGTTTTCTATTTTTAAATCTATAGGAAGGGCGTTGATACTCTCTTAAAAGACAAGAATTTGAAATATTCAGATAAACTAACTTTACAAAAATAATATATTCTTAAAGTGCTGTATAACTATAGACAAACACCCGAACGATTTTTTTATTTTGCTTTGCAAATGTTTACTTCCTAAGATATGCCGGCATGTTTTAAAATAATTTACTTAAATGATAGTACATTTAGCATTGTATGGTAATAGTAGTCATGTAACATTACTTTATTAGCGGAATGAGTCATAAATTTGGGCGTTAAAATGAATATTTGATATCAGGCGTGCACAGGATGTGAGTTCACCCTTTAAAAATTTAAAAACCAGTAAACCATTCGCATTAAAAACCATAACTAAACAACAAATACTGCTTGGCGACGTTTTCGGTTTGACTTTAAGGTTATAGAAGCTCAAAGGCTCGAAGGGCTCGACGTTAATTGCCAGTGGCGGTTTAAGACATGCTGGTGTAAACGTGTTGGGGTTAATTTGAAGCTTCACATGTCAGGAGGTTTACAAATATTTATGTTCGCAGGTTGTTGCTTCTGCACGGTTCCCATAACAATTGGAATTCCGGGAGCAAAGATTTCCCCGCCGAATGTTTTTGTATAAATTTAATAATATTAAATCATCATCAACCACAAATACTTAAACAGCCATTGTTTATTTTAACAGCGTTTACTGTTTTTCAATTGTAGTTTTTTCCGCGAATAAAAGAAAAGTTTAATTTAATAATGAATAATTATCAAACGTTAACTTCAAGTTGAAGAACCTCGGTACAGGTCTGGAATAAGGAACAATGTTATTCGACTAAGGACCGGTCTTTCAATGTTCCGATGAAGTTCTAGACAAGCTAACCGTCCAATTTATCCTTCTTGTTGCGATATTTTCTGTCTTTCAATCGTCCAATCGTCTACGTCAGAGGTTAGTTTACTTATTGGCCTTATTTACTTACTTATTTACCATGGCATGAAACTTATCGGTTAGTAGAACCAGCCGATAGTACTATTTCGGCAGGATAAGGCAGCTACGAGTGCGTACGGGGTGATACGAAATATTTCGAGCGGATCTTCTACTTCTTTTTCTTCTTTCATTATAGGTTTACAACCTGTTTTTCTTCACCCTTCTGAAAATGTTTATGGCGAGTCTGCTGAAGACGTTAGCCAGCTTTCAGCCTATCTGTTTGGTGGTCTTCCTGGTAGTCTCATTCCTAGAGATTTCGAGTTCTTTGCTATCATTATTAATCTGTTGTCCTCAACTCTTTCTACATCCTCCTCTTCACGAATTTTCCTATATTGGCAACATTACATTGTTACCTAATATGTTGGTTCCTTATTCTGTCCATTCTGGTCTTCCCTACAATGGTCCTAAGTGTTTTCATCTCTGCAGTCCGCAAGAGTTGTTTTGTT
>JABXWE010028811.1:0-21982 GCA_014611495.1 Limonius californicus | reverse complement strand
CGCTAATATATATATATATATATATATATATATATATATATATATATTAAAGGAGAATCTTCACTGGAAGCATCTCCTGCATGTCATTATTTGTATGTACATATCTGTAATAACCGTCCAAACAATTACTTATTGTCCAATGGACAGGTTGTAAATATAATGGTGTTAAATAAATAAAAAAATCTACAAGTGTGCATAATTTTTTGCTACTTAATAACAATTTCAATGAACATTTTGCTCTCCACTACAGTTTGAACGTATTTTACTCTCACTGCAAATCATGATTTTAATTTTCCCTGTATTCCAGCCAGTGTTTTAAAAATTTTGTATGTAATTATGGATTTACAAGTCACGCAGAGCTTTTCATCCTGAATATTTTTTTTGTGAAATGTAAGATAAACTTTTTCTCCATTTGTATAGAACTTTTTGGGACACACTGTATATATATATATATATATATACCTACATGTATATATTTGGGACAGTTTTCAGATAAAATTTTGATCTAAACATTCCTGTTATATTTGTACACTCCTCGTAAATTTAAGAATTTGAACGGTAAAGGGTCAGCACCTGCACTTATATTTTCACTATTTTTTAGGAAAGCAAGATAATGAGATCAATACATTAAGTTGTATGTAAAATTTATTTACGTTTCTTAGAGAAGCTACTGTTGTAATAAACTATGCAAAATTTGTAGTAGTCATCCTAGCAGATTTTTCCATGTATTTTGAAAATAACCTTTTCCTTTAAATTGTAAATGACGCTTATTTTGATACATGATTTTAATTTTACACTTGCGACCTGAATTGTGGTGGTAGCTCAAATGGCAAAGCGCTCGCTTTCTGAAAAAACGTCGATTTTGGTTTGGGTTCGAAACATAAGCATTACTACGCAAATTTTTAAAAATCTTGTGTCTGCAACCCAGTCTACATAATTTTCAAATCCATCTTGCAACTGTGGGATCTTAATGCTAAAAACCTTCGCTGGAATTTCTATCATTTGGATTTGACGTTAAACTGTAGGTCCCTCGTGATTCTACTCTAGCACTGAGAAGAAACAAGTGGCAGAGAAGAGGCCGACGTCCATATTTATTGTTGTCACCCTGTGCTGTTAATATTTAAATTAATAAAGAAATAAATTAGTATTATTTGTATAAGTCCTACTTATATTTATATTAATAAAAAAATAAATTTATGTATTACTTCTATTATTTGTAAACCACGTTGGTGTGCCAATGGTAAAGTTATCCCTAATGAAGATAATTTCCTCTGAATTCATTACATAACATTTTTAATTGTTGAATTACCAGTAACAGCAAAGAATTTTAATCTTAGAAATTTCAGGATTACGCTGTATGCTGCATGCAAAATTAGCTATCTGACCTTGAAAACTTTTAAACCGCAATGCCAAAAGTTTGACGGTTAAAGCGCGCCTTATGAATAAAGTTATTGAGATACATGAAATTAATAAAATGAATTCCCAACGTATTTGTGCTTCCTGTTTAACTTAAGAGTTAACAATAAAATAGCAATGACACATGAAATAAATTAATACATATAAATGTTTACCCCGAAGTACTTGCTCAAATTTCTTTTAAAGTTAGTAGAAAAACCCCAGAGTTGACGGATGTTTATATCCTGTACTATCTTCCGATTTCAAAGTGGTAGACCGTCCACTCGTTGCTGTGGTTGATTCTTTGCAGAAACTCTTGTAATAAGTGGCCCCGTCGCTGTTATTTCTTCTCACAGCTAAGTAGCAAAATTAAGAATTTTATTGCAACTTGATCATAGATGGAAGTTTTCCAGCAAATTGTTTATATGGTAACACGTGGCGCTTGTGACCTATAACCTCTAATTTGTTCCAACTCGAAATGTATTTTTACTTCAGTAGATGTTTTCATGAATTTTTAATAGTAAATCGAACGAACATCAGTAGATTTGAAGTAGAATAGTATTCAACATTTCTTCTCATCGTAGATATTTAGAATTATTGGTATAAACAATATAATTATAAATGGATTATATATTAAACTATATCAACGTAGCTTGCTTCTCATTTTCATATTTATGGCCCATACTTCGCAACTGTAACACAGAAATGGATTCCACGGTTTCTTTCAATACTTTTTGATTCTTCCTGGATATACCTGTATCCTACCACAGATAATTTATGTAGCTTATTACTTTACGGCTTTGTTGCATTCTGTGCTTAATTTAATCTGTTCCTAGATCTGATTTATCTATTATGGCTCCTTAATATTTAAATGTATCTACCTGTTTAACCGTCCCGTCATCATCTATTAATATATCAAAATGTGCATCAGAGTGAAGATCTATATATTTTGCTTCCTGTATACTAACTTTCAGCCGATACTTTTCATATTTCTTGTATAATCTTTTCATCATAAAATTCTAAATCATAATCTTGGGCTAACACTATTTGGTGTGGCAACAAACAACATCCCTGCCTGAGACCTTTAGTTGCCATTATCGGGCTTGAAAGTTGGTCTCGCTGTTTGATGTTGTAACGGGCCAAAATGTTGACAAGTGCATAATTTGGTTTAATTACCAAGTTCACGAAGTTTCAACATTTTGAAGATACCAGAACATCAACATACATCTGCCACAACCTTGACGCGGAATGTTCTAGAACAAGCGTCCCTTTCTCCAGCAGAGGGGGGAGCGCGCATGACGGAAGTCGAGAAATGGCCTGTATAAAAGCACGCGCGCGGTCATTTGAAATATCTTTATTTCTTGGCTCTTGATTTCATCAAAAATTCGAAAATATTCAGCCGCCTTCTTTAAGAGTATTCTTAAAAATCCCAATGTTGAAAATCCGTTCCTGTAAATAACCAGTCTAGTAGAATCCGTTTAATAATTCCTTATACTTACCCACAAGTGAATTCATAATTTTCCAGTGTTTTTCCGTTGTATTAACGATTTTAATAATTTTGATTTTCCAGTGACCGAGTCTGAAGCTGAGCGAGCTAGTGTCCGTCGATCGCAGGTAGCTGTTGGGGTCAATTTGTTAAAATATACCACCGTTCGAAGTCGTTGGATTTCCAGGACATTTTTGACAGTAAAGTTAGTAGATATAAATATTTAACTTGCTTTGCTTGTTCATTTGAGTGCCCTGTAGTACGTTTTCGCTGTGCAGACATTTTTATTGTAGTTCCCCGGTGTTTGAATCGTGGAACCTCAGTAAATAATTCTGTAGAAAGGTTATTATTGTTAGGAGAACCAGTGTCTGAATTGGTAACGTATCTTAACTTTAATAACACATGTTGTTAGTAATTGAACACCCTGTACAGGGTTTGTCTTGATTTGTGGAGCAATTTCACGAAACGTCAAATTCTTGTAAGTCCCGTTAGCAAATTTGAATTGATTTGGAGCATTTTAAACAGTTCAAAGCGATCCACAAATTCTGACGCAGAGTAATTTTTGTGCAAATTTGTGGGGATATTAAACCCCTTTCTATTTAGATAGACTGGAGAATTTTTAGTCTACTAATTAGAGGGAAATGTCCGTGTACCAGACATTTTCAATATAAAAGCCAGAATCCTATGTTAGTAATAATTAAGCAAAGCAAAGCCAAATTATTTATACTACACTGCACTGTTAAAAATCGCGTAGGTTGAGTTTTGACTTCCAGGAACACTGATTTACTTATAAATCTCCTGTTTGAAGATTGATTAACGTAAAGTTTTGCAATTCAATACACGCAGATTGTTTATTCTAAGTTATTTACACTCGAAGGAAACACTAGGGAACGTCAGTATAAAACTTGTCACTGGAATTTGTACGAGTTTACATTGTTATAATAGTATTCATTCTTAAACTGGAAAGTGTACCATTCACTAACACTAATCCCATATACCGTTGATCCGATCGCAAGGGAGTTTCATTACTTTGGCCACAGCAAATTAAAACTAATTGGCTTGTTTATGTTTTACTCGTACAGGTGACAACGTCCGCCATTTTGTCCATCGCAGGAAGCGTGACCTACCAAAACCAGCTGGCAGTAGTTCCATCGACCCGGACGACCGCACCATTGGGACTACAAGGAAAACCACTGGCGGCAGAATTTATTTGATTGATAATAATTATTTAGAATTTCAAATTTATTTACTTTATACATCTTATGTACCTATCGCATGTTAATAAATTTATTTTTCCAAGCACGTATAATTGAATTCTGGACAACTCCAGAGACTACCCAGGTTAACAATTTTGGAGCGTTCGCGCCACGCATGAGCAGCGGGGCCCAACGTTACAATGTATAATATATTGTACCACGGCCTCGATGGTTTAATGTTTAGCGCACTTGCTTTTAGATCCAAAGGACGTGGAGTTGAACATGGCCGAAGTCGCTAAGATTTTTTTACCGGGGAAAAATGTGAAAGTGTACTTACTGTCGGATAAAAAGTAAATCCAAAACGTCCCCCGCCATTGCGATGTGCGCCACACTACTGGGGTTGGAACTGCCCAAGATAGGCAAAATTCTTAGTTAGAATATACAATAAGCCAATGATGGCTGCAGTGCTTAGAGATGCTTGGAAAACCACGTTCTAGACCTCGCTCTTTCAAATACATTCATGTGCAATACAATAATACATTGTCTTGGTATATTTCCATTATAACTTTTAACAATTGTGTATTGATATCTCACACATGTAGGGCTCCATAGTTTGCTTCTTGGAATTAAATCGTAAGGCTTCTCCAACACTACAATGACTAAATGCACATCTCCTCCTTTGCTTATTTTCTTCTCTAGCACTTATTGTAATGTGAATAAATTATCTGCACAAGATCGACCCTGAACAAAACCACTTTGATCTTCTTCAATTTTATTTCCAATATTGTCTCCTAATTTGCTCTGCTACATCTTTCCATAAAATCTACTTAAGGTTCTAGTTACGCTCAATCCTTTGTAATATTTACATGTACTCCGTGATGCTTCCAATCAATAGTTGCTCCGCTATATATCAGCTCAAAAGAATATTTCCTGGGCCTGGTGGTCTTCTTGTTCTTCATCTGATATAAACTTTGTCTAATCTTATTTTTGGTTATAACTACTTGTTCGTCATTACCCTTGTATTGATTGTGATCTTCAGGTATTAAATCGATTGGTGCTGTTTGTTTTCATACTTTTAATAGATCTTCATAGTTTTATCGACTGCGCCCAACCTATTAACTTTTCCGTTTGTAAACATTTCTGTTCCCAATAATTTTATTTCTCCATTGCCAATGTCCAACAGTGAGATAAAAAGGCTGTCAATGATGATGATAATGAACTTGAATCCACAAATTCGGATTAACACAAAATGCGTTGGAACTTGTAAGTAGTGTCACTTAAACTAAGCTTATTGACAATTCTACTTCTAATAATTCTACGAAATATTTTCGCGATCTCAATTCAATCTCATACTAGCAGTATGGGGAACTAAAAAGGGATGCCATTCATCTTGCCTTAGAAAGCTGTCACTTTGTAACGTATCGGGCACATCTTGTTACATTTGTGACATCTTGTTGTGATACAGCCTGTTGTGTGAAAACGTTTTGATTAATTTCAGATTGTTAAATTATAAAGTAAATAGTTCTTGAGAACCTGCGGACGGTTCCAAAAATAAATGTACAATAGTGGATTCTAGGTATTAATAACAAAAAGCTCTTAAGCTTGTTCGAATCATTAATATTATTGTTTTTACTTAATAATGAATGTAAGTAAAGGAGGATATGTTTAGTAAATTTACATATAAGTTTCGCCAATCTCCTGTTTTCGTAGTTTATTTCAAAATGAATAATTTAAGCTGTTATACGTCATGCTGGCCATTAAATAACGACATGCCTTCTACATTAGTTAATAATTTACACAGTTATAAAAGCTATATAATTAGCTAGAAACTAAATTATAAAAAAAGCAATCTGCCCAGTCATCCAACAGATTATGTATCCCTTCTAAAGACCTATATGTGCTTTCTTACCACGTTTACTTGTGGTAAAATTTGTTTAATTAGAGATGCATGACAGGTTGTATAAGTCGATTCTTAGGAAGTTTCAAGTGGCTCTTACAGCCTTACGATAATCATGTGGTTTCAACTAAATAAATTAGTAATATTGTTTGACTCTCTTGGTTTATTTCCCTTACAGGTTTGCCGTTCTCAACCTCCAGTAGTCCCTATCTTCCAAATCTTCTTCCTTTAGGGCCTTCTCTAAGATAATGTCGTGGATGCATGTTTTGCATTTTACTGCTGGTCTACCCTTTTCCGTTTTCCCTTAGATGACCAATACATAATCGCCTTAGGCCATCTTTCTTCATGCATTCTCTAAACGTGACTGTACCATCTTAATGCTTTATTTTCAAGTTTTCTAGTAATTGATGCCTCTACTTCTATCTCTCCATATACCTTCTGTTTCTATTCTATCCATGCGCGTATACTGTAGGCTTTGCCGCATGAAATCCAATTCCACTGTTCTTATCTTGTCTCATTGGTCATAGGCCACAGTTCTCTTCCCGTATGTCGTTATACTCTCTGCAATTGCATTAAAAATGTTTTTCTTTGTTTGTTTCGTGAGATTACGGTTCCAGCTTGTTTCGTGGAGTGCTTTCGTCGCTCGTTTTCCTTTCGTGACCTTATTTTCGACGTCCTTTTCCATTTTACCGGTGTCAGATATTATTGATCATAAACACTTATATTCCGTGCATGCCCTTATGGTTTCGTGTCTCATATTTAGATCGTATTCCTCCAAAACACATGTAGGTACTCCATCGTCTGAGAATTTGTATAGAGTCCCATTTTTCGTATTCCTCTTCCAATTTCCGTAACAGGTGTGTCATGTCTTCCTCGCCTTGTACCACAATGAATTGGTCGTCGGCAAAAGTTAATAAGCGTAGTGTTTTGCTCCTTATTGGTATACCCAATCTTCCACAATTCCTGCACCATTTTTCTAATGCTTCTTCGGTATATTGTATATTGAACAGTATTGGTTACAACGTACAACCTTTTTTCAATCCTTTCGACACTTCTATTGCTTCTGTTACTTTACTTCCTATTCCGATTTGCGCTTCTGAGTTTTTATACAGCGCTTTAGTCACTCAAATCTGTTTTACTCTGAAGTGTCTATTCAAAATATAAGAATTCAGCAGTTGGCTGTGTTGTTTAGGCAAGGTCGTATTCATCTTGTATTTCAGTTCTCCGTGCCAGACTCTACGGAACGCTTTCGCCATGTCGACAAATATAATGGAGCAGCTCGATTGTGGTTGTGGTAATGTGAACCTGATCAATCGTTGAATGTTTGTTTCTGAACCCAAACTGATGATTTGGGATGAATTTCTTTTTTTTTCGATGGTCGGTTTGAATCTTTTCAAGAGTAGTTTCTCAAATAATTTCGACATGGTTGGCAGTAACGAGATTGATCGGTAGGACGTTTTTTCATTTGGTGGTTTACCAGGTTTCGGGATCATTCTAACCTCTGCTACCTTCCATTGCACAGGTACATATTGTAGCCGAAACGCTATATTGATAATGTACATTATTTTAACAATTCCTTTCCTTGGGAGCTCTTTCAGTATTTGACTAGATCAAATCGAGGTACTTTCTTCGTACTAATGCTTTTAGTTATCTCGTTAGAAACTTTTACTGGTGTAACCAAAGCAATTGGAGTTCCATCTCCATTGTTAGTTGCTGGTATGTTTCTTCCGCAGTTTGTTGGAGGTATGGTTGAAATGTGTTAGCCAAGTGTTCCGCAAGTAGTTCTGCTTTTTCTCCCTGGTTCAAGTGCCATCGTCTTTTTGAATAGGTGGCACTTATGTTTTAGGTCTCTTTAAGCTTTTCGTAGCTCTCCGTAACGAATAGTCTGCATCTTTGTCGTCAGATAATTCTCTAAGGAACGTTGTTTCATGTTTCTAGTTGTAGAGTAACCACAACTTAATTTAATTATTTGTTCAAGTTTTACTCTAAATCCATCCCAATCTATCCTTTTATTGGTTAGCGATAGTGTTTTTTTATGATACTTGTTTCGCTCATCGTCAGGATACCTGAAGATAAATCGTTATTATCTTCTATACTGATATAGTTGTTTAAAATTTTTTTCAGTATGAAGAAGTCTATTAGATCAGGGAACTTATTGATATCTGCAGGCCAATATGTTGGTTTACTAGTAGATTGACAATCGCATTTGGCTTGGTTGGTCGCTTCATATAGCTGCTTACGTTTGGTAGTGATAATTCTCGGTAGGTGCGCTTAGCGTCGAAGTCTCCTCCAATAATGAAGCAATCATCAAGATAATCATTTTTGCCAGTGCATTCCTTGGTGGTGCACCACCATTCATAAACTATAAAACGTGTAGAACGAAAATTACCGGCAACAACTAATTAAATCTTCAAAAAAATCAGGCAGGACGTCAACCAACAGAAGAAGCATGAAGAGCAAGTTCTCGAATTTGTTGAGGCGTAACCAAGTACAAGTCTTGAATTGTTTCATCCCAAACTTATTTCCAAGAAGATACAATTTACAAGTTATTAAGGAGGAATGGTTTGCATTCATTCAGGCCTCAAAAAGTTCAAGTTTTGCATGATGGGGATAAAGAGTCAATTTTTGTAGATGATAGCATAAAAAATGAACCACATTTCATTGAAAAGATTCTATAGTGATGAATCTACCTTTTTGAGATGGGTGACTTGCGTGATGGGGCACAAGAGATCTTATCAAAGACGATGGTCAATAAACGTTTGGGCGGGGTTTTTAAATAATAATATAAGTTGTCCATGCATACTACCTAACCGACTTAATTCAGCTTTGTATCATCAATATAAATTTACCTTGAAGTAGGATGCAACCTATTTGAATACATGTTTTACAACAGATGTGGACAAAATCGTTTTTGTTAATATTAATATTATTCGATTTTAGAAAGTCTAATTTAAACGTAAAATTCTTGCTTTTTATCAATAACTCTATAAAGAAGATATCGGAAAAGTTTCCACTCCTAATTTTCGCTTTGCTTTAGCCTTCTGAATCAAATCCCAAACTACGGGCGTAAATTTTGAGACACTCTGTATAATACCCCTAGTATGCGGACTTGTATAAACATACTGCAACTTATTGTGTTGTTACCGCTATTCCGTTAACTTTAGTTGATACTGCACTTCTAGTAACGGTATAGCTGAAACAAGGTTACTCCCACTAGCTGAATTGGTTGGAGTGGGTCACAAACATTTTGTGCTCCAGGTGTTGTTGCATGGCGCTAGGAAAACATATTCACCGAAGCACCCTAAGCCGAACATAAATTTCATTTGTTTCAGAAAGAAGCGTTGGTTCCAAAGAATTCCAAATAAATCACAAAATATATTATCTTAGACAATTTATTTTAAAGTGATAACGCGAAACATAACTCCATCTGCACTTTGCTGATCGAACAACATTAATAATACCCTTACTAGTAATTAGCATAAAACCAGATCACTTATATAAGTAACTTAAACAGGTAGGTTTACTCCGCGAAACAAATGTTTTTGAATTTCTTCAAGGAAGATTTCATTAACCAACGGATATTTACGCAGTCACATTGACTAGACACGCACCTTCGATCAAAATTACTGAACAGAATTTGATCGTGACCAATTACTGTTGCGTTCCAGTAACAGAGCAACTTCCGACGACCTGTCGATATCAAGGTCAAGGTTGACCGAATGTAACAAACCTCTGACTTATGCTCTTCAGGAGAACTGATGTAGTCTTGAAGATGTAATTGGGAGTCCTCGAGGCAGATATGACGGAAGCAACGATCAATCAAACACAAACAATGTTTTACTTCGACAGTCTTTCTAATTTACCCTTAGCTGGAATAGTAGCATGAAGTGAAAAGCGAAATAATTTTTTTTTCAAAAGTGTTTACGTAATAGCTACCAAAAGTTGATCTATTATTTTTCAAACAGTTTATATAAGAAAAAGTTTTCTGTATGTCCTCTACATACTCCTAAGTAACCTAGAAATTCAGAAAATAAAAAAATACATAATATTAATATAATCTTTTCAAATAAACCCTTAACTCCTACATAACTTAATATCTAATAAATGCTAGAATTCACTAGACCATAATGTTCTTTGATGAATAACACTCCATGTTCCTCAACCGTATAATCTTTTTTAGTTGGAACACTGGGCACAATTTTACATGATTTTATTGTTGCACGAATAAATCCATCTCGGTCTTCAGGATCAATAACTGATGTTCGGTCACAAGTTTCACTCATCTTTTCACTGCTTCAATATGACTACGAAACTTAAACGTCCAACCACCAATAGTTGTTTAAGGTCAATATCAATAAAAAAGTTCGTTACATTTTGTGCAACATTTTTAGCTGAAGCAGATACAAGTGTGATGTGGCCTATCCAGAACCTGGCTTCTGTATGAGATCTTCTTCGTTGATCGTTCTTCTATGAGTCAGAGTTCTGTTTTTTCTGCCGTCGAAGTAAACACCTTCTACGAGGCTTGTTCAACTGAAACCCATCGTTGATCAGCTTAGCCTTGAAAACAAATACAATAATTCAAATAACATTTGTTAATGTTCGTAGTGTTTGTAAGTAACACATTAATAAGTTTCAGGTGTTTGTATTTGATTCTGAATTTAAAATTTCGATTTTCAAATGGCGTTTGTTGTTGAAAATCCGTCCAAGTTTGATCAGCTTACGGTCCTACAATTATTCTGTGCTGAGGGTGTGAAGCCATTGCAGATTCATACTCGACTACAAGCAGTGTATGGAAATGCATGTATTGCGTACCCAACAGGGCAGGAGTGGTGCCGAAAAATTAAGAAAGGTCCTAAGGAAACGAACTGTCAGCGCCGGTTTAATGGAAGCAACCAAAACATAGTCAGAACGGCCAACAAAGAATCACAATTGTTTAAAACGAACTCAGGTGTAAGACAAGGAGACATTTTATTCCCATATCTATTTATCATGATTATGGATTACATCGCAAAAATATGCAAGCAGAAAACCAAAGGTTTAAAAGTGGGCCACTGGATGATGAAACCGATAGTATTCTCAGAGAAGCCGATGATGCACTACTACTAGCAAAAAATGAGTCAGACCTTCAACAGAACCTAACTATCTGGAAGCAAGGGGGATGCTAATAAATAAGGAAAAAACGAAAACCATGTTAATCTCGAGAGAAGCAAAAACTCACTCAATATACAACGATGACTACAAATTAGAACAGGTCGTAAACTTCAGCTATTTAGGGTCAATTATTACACAGAATGGCAGAATGGACGAGGAAATAAATAATAGAGTGGCAGCCACCGGAAGACTATATCGAGCCATAAACAAGTCAGTAAAGAGACTAAGATGGCAATGTTCAAATCAACTTTTGTCCCTACACCGTAAGGTAGAAGTAAGTAAGTTCAAATGACATTTGTTAATGTTAGTAGTGTTTGTAAGCAACACATTAATAAGTTTTTGGCGTTTGAATTTGATTCTAAATTTAAAACTTCGATTTTCAAACGGCGTTTGTTGTTGAAAATCCGTCTAAGTTACAATTATTCTGTGCTGAGGGTGTGAAGCTATTGCAGATTCATACGCAAGTACAAGCAGTGTAAGGAAATGCATGTATTGCGTACCCAACTGGGCAGGAATGATGCCGAAAAATTAAAAATGGAAAAAAGGGAACTATGGATGAACCGCGACCAGGTGCACGGTATACTGCATTAACAGAAAACAATATAGAATGTGTGGAAGGCCTTATTAGAGAAAATCGTCGAATTTCAATTACGGAAATTTCGGAAATTGTTGGTACGAGTGTAGGATCTGTCCATAGTATTGTTCGTAATCTGGGTTACAGCATAGTTTGTTCGCAATGGATTCTTCGTCTCTTGTCTAATGAACAAAAATGCTTGCCAATGAGCTTATCTCTGCAACACCTCACAGACTGTAGGCTAAATGGTGATGATTTTCTTTTGTCAACAGTTGCTGGTGACGACACTTGGTGCCATTACTACGAGCCATCCAGTAAGTTATCGTCGATGCAGTGGAAAAGTTCACCACCACCGAAAAAGTTTAAAGCACAAACTTCCACAGGCAAGGTGATGTTAACATTTTTTTTTGCCATGAAGGACTCTTGTTGATACAGTTTAAGGAAGCTGGAGTAAATGTCAATGCAAATCTGTACGATGAAACTTTGAACATTGCTTCATCAAGCAATAAGACGGAAACGTTCAGGCAAACTTAGGCGTGGGGTCATTTTGCTCCACGATAATGCTAGGGCTCATGTAGCTAATGTGATAAAAGAAAATCTTCAACGAAAGAAATGGAGGGTTTTAGATCATGCATCCTGTAGCCCGGATTTATCACCTTGCGATTTCCATATTTTTGGACCGCAAATAATGGCGTTAAAATGTCGGCATTTTGAGTCTGACGCAGAAGTATAGATACGAGGGCAGCCTTTTGAATTTTTACAAAAACTAGGAAAGAAAACAATTTTTTATAACAAGCTGTCTTATGGCTTTTATGGATTCGCCTTTAAGATTTATACACTTTTGTATGCGTTCAAACCAATTTTCGAAACATTTTTTCCACTCTGAAGTTGGTATTTCAAAAACATATTTTTTGAAGGCTTCAACAGCTTTTTCATGTGATGATAATCGCTGTCCGCGCATTTTTTGTTTGACATTCGGGAATACAAAGAAGTCCTTAGGAGATAAATCAGGTGAATACGGGTAATGAGCCATTCATTCGATGTTTTTCTCCTTGAAATAATTAATTGTTTGACGTGCAGTGTGAGAGCTGGCATTACCATGATGAAGAATAACGCGATGTTTTCGGTTGTTTTTCCTAATTTCGTCGAGGACTTCTGGCAAACAAATTGTTATATACCATTCAGTGTTAACTGTTCTTCGATCGTCTAATGGAATGGTTGCGACATGTCCAGTACAACCGAAGAAGGCAAGCGATCATTTTCTTGAAAGTGCTTCGTGAACGAATAACTTCTGTTGGATTCGGTTCATCTTGGAACAGCCAAACAGTGGATGAATGTTGCTTATTTTCCGGTTCATACGTATCTATCCAATTTCTTCACCTGTTACGATGTTGTATACGGATTTTGCAGTTCCTCGGTCGAATTTTATGGGTATTTCCTTACACCAATTAACACGAGCCTTTTTTGAGCTTCGGTCAAATTATGCGGAATCCATCGGGAACAGTTCATTCTCACAGCTAAGTCTTCATGAAAAATCGAATGTACTGGAGTCCTCGATATTGTTGAGGACGCCTCTACCTCACTGCAAGTCACATGCCGATCTTCACTAATCATTGTGCACACAATCCATGTTTTTTAGAATAACAACCGATTTTGGTCGACATTCACGAAATTCATCAGTGACGGAAGCACGACCATAACGAAATTCTGCAAACCAATTGTAGACAGTCGTTTCTGATGGTGTTTAATTACCAAGAGTTGAACGACGCAGTTCTATGCATTGTTGTTGGGTTACGCATTTATTAAAATCATAAAAAATCATCCAACGAAAACCTTCACGTGAAATTTCCATTTTTTATGCAAAATTGCTTTTTTCAAACGCTCACTATAAACAATCCCCTCGGTCAATTTCTAAGCTGCCACTGTTTTCACAATAACAAATGTCAAATTATACGAAAATAGTAATGACACATCTCAATAGCGGCATCTAGTGATCGTTTGTAAAATCTTAAAACGATGCCCTCGTATCTGTGGAAGCGGCCACAAGAATTCTATGAGCAGGGTATACGTCGGTTAGTAAACCAATGAGATAGGTGCCTTAACTGTGACGGTAATAATTTGTAATTGAATTTTTGAACAAATTTTTTATAAAAGAAAGATCGGTTTCAATTTAACACATTTCGTATTTCTACAGTGGCTGTATGAAAGTTATGCCTGATATTAGAGCAATTTGACCGTCAAGCTCTGCGTACTTTAAATGTGTCAATAGTTTTGGATGAGTCTGCCGTTGCCACAATACCAATGCAAAACTGCCGAACCAATAGCTGCTGCAGATCAATCGGAAACATCATACTGATCGCGAAATTTGGTAAGCGTTGCAATATTTACTTTCATTTGGGCGCACCGTTTATCTTCTTTAGACGTTAAAGGTTGCAAATGTTTCTCTAATTCTATTTCAGAAGATATATTCTCGGATGATACAGAAGCGCCGCCGGTATCAGTATCATCATCCCTCACCGGTTTTCTTTGAGCAGGACTGGTTACGCATTTATATTGATCAATTCGTTCATATTCCCGTTGGTTTCTTTGTTCCTATTGTGTGAGTTTTTTGTTTAGATTACGTTAATACCCATAGCAATTATTTTTTCGTTCGTTGATCAAGAAGAAACACTTGTTCCTTAAAGGGAACTTTCTTCGACTTTTAACATAAATATTACAAAGAAACACTTACATCTGTTTCGTCGCACTTTGGAATACATTCTTAGACCGAGGTACTTCTGATATTTGGGGATTATTTGTAGCAGACCATTGTGGGTCACAGTTGGTATTGAAGTGCTTCTCCAAAACCTCAATTTGTTTGAATAGTATTTCTTATATTTCAAATACGGTAAGATCTATGAGAGATAACTTTCTGTCCTTCAAGTCGTACTTTTTCCACAAATAAGATTTTAACATATCTTTATAAGTTGGTAAAACTATCACATTAAGTTCACAAGAAGAACAAAATATAGGGCACGTTTTCTGGTATTTTTAGGTATACTCATTTTGGATAAAAGGCAATACAAGTTTTAGAATAGTTGTATGTTGAACAAAACACAAACCAACAGCAAATAGTAAATAACGATAACCCATTTAAACACGCAGTATGAACTTCGCAAACCTTCTATTTGGTTACTGATTGGCACTAATGTGACATCGTCTCTCAATGACTAGTTAAATATATGGGTATATTCTAGTATTTAGTTTGCTTCAATATGTCATCGGTACTTAAAATGGCTTAAACCTCGTACAATTTATTTAATAATAATTTGGCAGCAAAATATTTTTGTTTAGTAATATGTAAAATATCAGAAATTGCAAGGCTTGTAGAGGGCAGAAAATTTTTTTTTAAATGAATCTAAATTTTGCAGTATTGTTACATGGAACAAAAGGCAATCTTTGCAAACTCATATAGGTATATCAAATATCCATTTTTGATTTCTTAACTACCTTATTGGATAGTTTTGAATTCCTCAAGGAGGAAATGGTGGTACTCGATGAACCCTAAATAGTTTATCCGTTTCACTGTTAAGACAAGCATGCGCAGGATATCCCGAAGCAGCTACAGCATAAATGCAACTGAAACCTACTTCAACACTGTAACAGTGTCTTTGAAACTTCAGCAGCTGATTCACTTTTTAAACACAGCAAGAAGTTAAACCAAAGAGACATCGCTGGATTAAATACATTCATACTATTTTAAATACGTCACTTTGAAACTGATATTAGTATTAAAAAAAATACTTTAATTACTCTATCATATACAAACAGAAGCGCAAGTACAACAATGATTTAAGAAGTTCTTAGAAAACATCAATTACAATTTCGATTTAATATGCTGTTTTGAGCTAATGTGGATTGCCAGAAAACCATCGGGTTCATTTGCAAGAAGTTCGACGTAAGCTTTACCATCACCTCCTACTTGAATAGCTTTTCCGGTACATCTTCCGTTGGTATTAATATCTCCACTTATTACATCGCAGTATACACCAGCTGGCAGACATGTTTGCAAATTTTGCTTTAGGTCGCCTCCGTTAGTGAAAGCAATAAAACCTTTACCACCGCGGCAGAAAGCTATTTGCTGATCACCATTTGACCACCAATCGTTCAGTCCGGTACCTTTCACTGCATTTTTGAAGCCAACCATATTGTATATCTGACGCCATCTGTGTTCACACACCCATCCGTTACCGCACGTACCATCGGTGTTGATTTTTGGCGAGATAATATTACCTTGACTATCTTGAGGAGGGCCTGAATTTAATTAAAATAAATATTGGTATTGTTTTGTAACAGTAAAAGTCACCTTGGTCGCTATTATCAAAATGAAAACTCGACATGACGCGGCTTATTCCATAAGGATATGCTAACATAAAAGCTGTTGCCATTTTGTACTGTTTTGGGGATTTGAAAGTAAGAACAGTGTCACCGCTACCACCATGTCCTCGCTGATTGTCGTGGTTATCTACAAATATGAAGGAATTGTGGCTCTCCAGGAATCCCCATCCAGTACCCCAGTTTTGCAGAAACGCCAGTTTATCGCGTCCTCGGAACACGTTTCCAATTTTTGTAGAGTGCTTGAACTCTGTTATAGTTCCAATATGTGTATAATCTTTACTTGAAATTCTTTCACCACCTGTAAAACAAAAAACTATATTCTTGCTATCATTAGTTTAGCCTATGCATTACCCATATCAATAACTTCTTGATATATGAAAGGTCTAGAACCTTGAGCAAATGCAAAATTTGTGTTTAAATTCTTAACTTTTGTAAGTATACTTTCCATATCTGCTGGCCACATATGTTTAGCAGCATCTACTCGAAAACCTGCTACACCTAAGTCTACTAAGTGGTTACAATAGTCAATAATTTTTGTTTGTACCACGTTTTCATGCTGGAAAGTATAACTGTCAGTCACTCTCTTATTACATGAGCTATTACTTACATGATTTAAATCCTTCAACCCATTAAGCTCACAGTTACGAACATTTTCGGCATTGTTGTAGTTGCTGATACTACATGTCGGATGAAAATTTTCTGGGACATAAGGTACGGCAGGAAATTGTTTGTTAATTGGATCCGCAGTACTGCCACCTGTACCTACAGGATTGTTTGATTCGGTAGCCATATGGTTGATAACGATATCCGCATAAATTCTGTACCCAAGCAATTTATAATACTACTTACTACAAAATACCTTTTCTTACCTTATTCCTACCGCATTGCATCGTTTAGTCATATTCAGAAAGTCTGCTTCATTTCCTGAACGAGTTTCAATTTTGTAGCTTATGGGTTGATACCTTTCCCACCATGGGCGGTTGGCGACGATAATATTTTCATTAGGTGGAGAAACCTACATAATGTGTTTTTTAAAGTTATGAATGGATTTATTTACAATTGGCATTACCTGAACGCCGGCATAGCCTTTGTGTTGAAGAAACCCTTCACATTCATCGGCAATATCTTTCCATTTCCACTCAAATAAATGTACAATTGTGTTTCTATCGCTCCACCAATGTGGATCCTTTTGGGCTTTGCAAAGTAGTACAGCGTGAAGTAACAGTAATATGATTTTCATCTTTGAAGCCGTTTCTAGGAGTCAGAAGCTGAACTGTTTCATTTGCTCATATTTTTCTTTTATAGAACACCTTATCTTTCAGTGATAGTAATTTTTTAAATTAATTGGCTTGCTAGTTTACAACAATAAAAAATGTGATAGTGCTTTAAAATAGCGTGCCATTAAAAATTTTATAAATAAAACTATGATCTATGCTTTATAACTAATAGGTTACTATCATGCTATTACTATAATGTAACACAAATTATAATGCCGACATCGAAAAGTAACTGCGATATATGGAAATTAAGATTTTATAGGAACTACTGCAGAATATAAACATATTATGTGTTGTATAAAATGTTTTACAATCTTTGTAATACAATGGAACAACATTGTACATTTAAATTGTAATCTGAATTCATTAACACAGTTCAGTGAGAGGTCTTACTAATCACGACTATTATCTTTTAGTTGGGCAAAATTAGTAGGATTTTTCAGAACGGATTGCTGGTTTACTATGTATATGTTAGTATAATCGTTTATTCATACAGATGCATGTTTAATTAACAAATCAACCTAACGAAACTTTTCTATATATTAATATGACAGAGTTTGGGTTTGTTATCAAACATTACGGTACATGCTGGAATAATTGACATACTCATGCGAAATGTTTTACTCAGTGTAAAGCAGAAAGAGCAATTTGATTATATATGCACTTTATTTCTTTGATTAATTAGTATCTGTCACAAAAAATAGATCTTTTATAATGTTAATTGCCTATTCATATAAATCCAAGAGTTTTATTATCGAAATCTACTATACGTTTTCTAGATTAATTGGAAGCATGTAGATTCTTCCTGACACTATAATAAACTTGTTTAATACCCACTTTACTTCGATTTCGACAGCGGGCTGCATAGCACACGGCTAATTTAAAATTGATTTAAATGAAGCTCTAAAAACTTTGGGGGGCCAAATGTCAGAATATGGGACTTTCAATTGGGTATGCATATCTATATTCGCTGCCTTTCGCTGACGACCAGCTAATCTCCGCGCAATACATGCTGAAAAAATTATAAGAGGAGTACCAAAAGAGGGGAAGAAACATGGAAAAAACAGAATACATGGCGACAGGATTTAAAAGAGAAGGCATAGAAATTGATGGAGATGTAATTAAAAATAAAGAATCTTATTAATGTTTAAGCAAAGCCATAAGTGAGAATGGGGATAGCGAACATGAAATAAAAATTAGCATTGCCCAAGGGAAATGAGTCATACGACAACGCCATCTAGTAATATAGAACAAGAAGTTAATCAAATACACTAAAAGATAATAAAGATGATAATAAATCCATTGCAGAAGGTGTTAGCACATACGAGCCAGAGGCATGGACCATTACAAGAAGGCAAGAACAGAAAATAGGAGCTAAGGAGATGGAATACTGGCGACGAAGCTGTGGATTAACAAAGTAACGAGGAAATACGAAGATGAGCAGAAGTTGACATAGATATTACTACGACTGTAGAAGCAAAAAGATTAATGTGGTATAGACGCATGAAACGCATGGGAGAAGAAAGATGGCCCAATAAACTATGGAAATTAACGACCCCTCGGCCGTGACAAACGTGGAAAACGGAGAAACGTCAGCTGTGTAGAAAAGGAATATCTATGAAAATGATTGGGAAAATAATAAAGCGTGGAGATTGGACTGCGGAAAGTATAACTAAACATGTAGGAAAATGTGCAAATATATATACAGTGCTCTCGTAAAGTAGTGGATAAATTCGATAAAATATTTTAGAATGGTTTGCACAGAAAATCCTGGGACACGTCAACCTTATTTTTTATGAGTGCATCTTTCCTGCATTCTTTCAAGAAATAACTCCAAACAACTGTCGCAACCGTCTTTATATATATATAAATATATATATATATATATATATTGTTATAAATAACCCCATAACATAATTATATTAAATTTATTCAATATAAATTTTTTTATTGACAAATTGTAATTGCTCCACACACAGCTAGCGTCATAAATATATGCTATATTTTGTTAAAATAAATAAACTTATTAAACAGATTATCAAATTCAAATTTAACATAAGGCGACCGGGTGGCGCAGTGGGCGAGAGTCCGCTTCGCAACCGGTTGACCCGAGTTCGACTCCCGTTGTGGCCCGAATTTTAATAAATTCTGGAGCAGCGGGAGTGACTCGGTAGCATAGTTGGGGGGGGGTTTACAAGGGTGGGGCATGTTAGACTCGTGCATAGCGCTACGTGCGCTGATCCGAGGTAAGCGGGGTGGGATGAGAATCGTGGAGTTGCTATGGCAACTCCACGATTCTTAAAAAAAAATTAACATAAACACACATATAAAATTGCATAAGACATCTCAGGGTTTTATTTTATTTTATATTAACAACGTGGCTTCCCCAACATTATAGCTTACATACAATTAAGGACTAAATTATTTAAATACCTGCATAACTATTTCTCATCTGCAGAGGTTCTAAAATGTACTTTACTGCAAAATAGTTCAAATATCTTCTAACTAGATATGCGCAGGAATCTGACCTTGACATGCTTCAGTCATCTGTGAACAGCTGAATCAATGATGTCGGGATACAACGACGGTAAAATTGATTAAAAGTTAAATGCCGAAGTATAAGTTTAAAAACATGATGAAATCGAAGTTATGATACTTTAACTGGATCAAGAACTTTTAACTCAAAACAGGTAAGAAAGAAATTCACTTAATGTTATAATTCAGGAACTACAATTAAATTTAATTAAAAATTAACTTTTTAGGAATATCGTATATCAATTAATCATAATCTTCAACTTGGAAAACACATTCAAAAATCGACCAAATTGACTTAAATTTAACACTCCGAGCGACAAGAAAATACGTCCTCTCTGTTTGATAACTTTTGCAGCACTCTCTTTCTTTAAAATCCGAAATTCGTACCTCAAATTTGAAAATGCACCAATCAAAAGCTTGGAAATAAATCCCTTGCAAAAAACTCTTATCAACTAAATCAAAAACGGCTCATAAAGCCTAGCTACCTAATTATTTCTAAAAACTAATTTCATAACAGCAATCTATGAAAAATTAGCAACATTTTGATACCAAAATTATTGAGATTTAAAACACTTTTATAAATACGTGTTTGAAATTCAAATATTAACAAACATTTAACTTTCAGCTCTTAAGCTACTAAAAACAATTAACTAGCCCCCTATTAATCTTAAATATTAACATTTACACCAGCAAAATCAGTTAATTACATAATTATTATTAAAAAATGAAATCTATCCTCCAATTAGGTTAATTTTGTAAAAACTACCAAATTCACACATTAAATTGTTATTTACATAAATACATGCACATAAAAATCTTCCTCTCATAGAACCTAAACTATTAACATGAAATTATTAATCTGAGTTCTTTATATTAACGTTGACATATGTATATTCACAACGTTCAAATGACAATATTTAAATTATTCACTTTTCAGAGCCTCAACATTAATTTGGACACATCAATCTAGCATCAAGATGAAAAACCGAAGCCACATAACTGATCACTCATGAATTTTCATTTAAAAATTACCATTTTAATACAAAACAGTGTAAATCGTAAAAACCGTGAAAGCTCGGAATATACCTTTTTATGTTTTAAGGTTTAAATTTATAAATTAGGATAACAATTACCTCCAACGGAGCATGATTTAGTTTATAATAAGCTAATTAATCTTAATTTTAATCATAATCTGGATTATTAGCAGAAAAACAGTATCCTTTCAATATGATCGAAACATAACGTAGGCAAAATAGATTATTTAGGGTAAATAACACAGCAATATATATATATATATATTGTGATGAATTTTGGCTTGTTCAGCTCGTTCAATGTCAATTTTTAAAGCATACTCGTACATTTTTATGATGTCTTAGAATTCGGTTTCTTTGTGGTAAATAATAAAGGGCAGACCAAAACGCAGGTAACTTCTTGCTTGGTTGGAAACACTGCCATACTCGTATGTTAATAAAAACCTAAGACAAAAAGAATTTTTGTTTAATATTGTTACGGGCCAAAAAAGTTTTACGTTGCGGCGCCAAATTTTGTTACGGGCCAAAAAAGATTCACGTTACGGCGCCAAATTTGTTACGGTCCGATTCTCGCTACGAGAATTATGGGACAGAGAAAATCGCACGTTGGCGTGCTAAGAAATTTTCGGTACGGCCAAACGCGCTTTTCTTGGACCCGCAAGCAAAAAAAGATGGAAAAGGCCAGCGGCTTGCTCAGAGGAGTAGGGGGAGTTCGCTAAAAATCGCTTATAGAGAAAATGCTTAAAGTTGTATACAGGATGCGTCGAAATAAGTGGGCGCCACCTTCCAAAATCCAGCTGATTACAAGGTTCTTGTGAAAGGCCAAGGACCAACAGCTACGGGAATCGGACCTACCTTTAATTGTGCCTTCACCTGTATAATTAAAGCTTGCAAAATCCTTACACAGATACTTCAAAACACAGTAATAAAAGACAGGTGGAATTTTAACACATATAATGAACTGTCAAAAATGGCACAGAACACACAAAAATATATATCAACGATAGGAAACTTTATAACGCAAAACACAAACAGCAATAATTTCGAACGTTCGCACACAACT
>JABXWE010028810.1:0-26494 GCA_014611495.1 Limonius californicus | reverse complement strand
ATATTTTTTTATTTATCAGAAGTTTTGCAGATATATATTTTGATCATCTTTTGTATACATATATACGGTTTACTGCTAAAAAGAATATATTGTATATATATATATATATATATATATATATATCAATGTAATATAAAGATTTATTCACATAAGATAATGAGTCTACATATAACTATGTTTTTATGCAACCCATTTTAAAATTCAGAGCTCAGTTTATTATACAAAAAGAGACAGAAAGATACTAGAGAACTATAGACCAATACGTTTATTATCGCAGACCTATAAGTTATTCACAATGATGCTGAACAACCGAAGAACTAAGAAGTTAGATGGATTGAAACTATTGAACAAGCAGGGTTTAGAAGTAACTACAGCACGAATGATCTCCTTACTATGAGAATTTTGATTGAAAAAACCGCTGAATATAACCTATCATTATAATTAACTTTTGTGAATTTTGAAAAGGCATTCAATGCGGTTGAGCAATTGGTGTTAACAACAGGGCTTAGAAATGCAAGAGTAGATTACATATACTCACAAACAGTTATGAGAACACTACAGAAGAGTTAAATTACACGAAAACACGAATAGTATTCCAATTAAATTAACCAGAAAGAGGGATACGATATCACCAAAAACCTTTACTTTAGCCCTGGAAGCATCTACAATGGGAAGAAAAATTAATAAACGTAAATGGCTCAAGGTTGAATAACTTAGGATACGCCGATATTGTAGTCTTGGTAACCGACAATAAAGAAGATCTAAACACTATGCGTACAGAACTAGAAATGGAAACGAATAAAATAGGCCTGCGAATGAACTTAATCAAAACAAAAGTTATGTATAGAGAAGACCCACGAATAGAAATAAGAGAATGTTGACTACTATATATACCTGCGGCAGATATTGAAACTGGCAAAGAAGAACCAGACCGCAGAAATTGAACGAAGAAGAGTAGGATGGGTAGCATTTAGTAAACTAAGTTACATATGTAACTCTGTTCAACAGGTTAGGTTAGCCTTCTTTTATTTACTATAAAGCTTTCACAGACTTATAGGCCCATCATTTTGGTGTGAGGCAAGGCTAAGCTAGTTTGTGCTATGCCACAACAAGGCCCGACTCTGCCGGTTACCGTGTTGGTGCGTAACTGTGCTTAACGTGCCTGGTGTGTGGTGCATTTTTTGTATATATGGGCTTGTTACTCCTCTAGTGCGATCGTTACACGAGGAGTGCTATTTGATCTGCAATGGCAAATAGAGACTGGGACCCATTACCCATCACCTAGGGAATTAGAAAATTTTCCAACCCTGAAGTGATTCGAATCGGGAAGCTTTTGGACTGTTACATCCAAAGCTTGGCTCTCTTACCACTGAGCCATCTCCGCCCGTCTAGCCTTCTGCCTGACATAAATGCAAAGAGAGCTCACAGAACCTGGAAGAAGTTACATATTGGTAAATAGAAAAATATCAATCCATCCTAGGGCACGAGCTTACGACCAATACATGCTCCCGGTTGTAATTTATCGAGCGCAAACCTGAGTACTTACGCAACAACTAGCTAACAATTTAAGAATTACGGAAAGAGCTCATGCTAGGCATCTCTCTTAAAGACCTAATATGCAACGAACACATAAGAAGTATAACTGGAGGGATGTGATTCAACGAGTCGCGAGATTAAAATGGGATTACGCGGGTCATGCAGCCAGATAAAAGTTGGCCAAACACTATCCTACATTGGAGACCGTGATTAGGACAAATAGTAAGAGGGCGAACGCGTATAAGATGGTATATGATGATGTTAAGAAAACGGCAAGCTTAGCATGGATAATAACAGCAAGCGACCGGGCGGAATGGAAAGACACGAGAGAGGCCTTTGTTCAAACATCGATGATGGAGAGCTAAAAAGAGCTCAATTTAATTATAATTTTTATATATTAGGAATCACAGGCACTTTACTTCTGATTAAATGACAAATTATTCTTAAAATATTGGTACTTGTGTGTGATTAAACGCCATGAGAATTAAATTGTATAACAACTACGATGGAAGACAATATGGTTTTAATTGACGGTGCCTATAATTCTTTCTTCTTCTTCAAGTGCCTCCTTTGTTTAGCGAAGGTTGGTTTCTCAGATTCTGCAACCACCATGTTCTTCTTCTTCATACATTTACATTTCCTTTAATTTTTCCTGGATGACAACCTCTAGTAATTGATGTTTTTTTCCTGGTATTATATGTCCCAAATGGCTGGTCTTGATCCTATACATATATAAATAATTGAAACTATAATTATGGGGGAGGCCTATATCCCCAATTGGGTAGACGACGGCTGATGATGATGATGATGATGATGAAATGCAAAATGGGTTGAATAAAATCCTCTATGTAGGCTCATAATATTCTGTGAATAACTCTGTATATCACATATAGATACATTTCAAGGATTTTTATTCCAAACACTTTCATTTGCTTACAAACAGATTCGAAATTGCGATTCAAATATGACCTCATAGTGAATAGATACTTAATTAAACATAATTGATGTCTGCAATACGTACCTACTGCCTCTGTTTACAGATTAAGATTTTTGTTCGTTTTAATATAAATAATTTTGAAACGCAACCTACTTCCACAATTCTTCAGTTTACTGTCATATTTAATTATATGCTTGGTTTGTTAAAAGAGTTGGTACATTGTGTGCGTTAATATGAGCCACTTTAGTGGTTTACCCTTAGGTTCTCTTCTGTGGCAGAAAATTCTCTGCGAGTTAGACACGTAAGTCGTCAAAACGGACATGTAAATTCGTAGGTACATGTCTAATTTTTCCAATTAATTCTGCTCTACAATCGCAAAACTCTTATCTACCTTTTTTTGATTAAAATCACCGATAAATGGGTGGTTATCCGTTGGAGTAATTATAAGTGCCACTATAACATAGCTGTTTATAATAATTCTTGATCATATGGCACTTTTATTTGAAATAAGTATGATTGAACCGTGGATTTCTATCTGGGTTATCACGCTCAACATAATTTACGATGTTGCTGTGATTGAATGTTAGAATCTAGCGGTACTTCTGCATGCAATGGTGTAGCGTTTGCTATTTGCTTCATTAACAAATTGTTGGTATTAAGATTAACTTGACGATAATGTACCTACTTTATAGAAGCATTTGCAATACTTCCATCTTCTTGTCAAAGGCTGTAACTAACCATTTCAGCGGGATGAATAATATTAACGCATACTTAAAATAATTTAGGTGAATGCACTACAAACCTGTTACATCTAGCGAAATGGCGAAAACCGTGTTCTGATAAGGAATAAATTATTGCTTATTACGCATACCGCTATCACTGATACAAATTGAAAGATAACGCGAAAAATTACTCGAAAGGAAACAGTTATGTGAAGAAGCGAGTAATCTGCACATCCGCACATCCAATTGCTGACCTCAACTTCGCCTAATCAAAAGTGATTATAAATCAAAAAGTATCCAACAAAAGCAGTCGAGTAACCAGGAAGAGCTTCAAGTAGAGCGGGAGAAATGCAACGTGTAAACAGAATCGTGGACTCCCTGCTGTGCGCGAACTTTACCATCTCAATTCCGGAATACATTAGTCAGGAAATGTCCTTAAAATAATGCGGTTTAAATAGCGAAGCGAATCAGTTCCAAGGCAAACATTTAAGTGAATTACTGAGTGATCAACAAGGCGTTTTCACGAATATACAAGTAAAATTTTTTGGTTTCACAAGTTGTCACTACTGGTGGATGACCATTAAATTGCAATTGATACTTACAGTACTAAATAAATATATCCATCGCTAAATGGGCTGTTCAGCAAACGTTTCAAGTATTGCCATCATCTTTTAAATGACCCTGTATAGTGGTAGTTAATAAAACAGAGGCTGCTAATTATAAATTGTAATAGATGTGTAGGTGTTCTAACCGTATTCTCACTAGAATGAGTAAGTAGTTCAATTAATTTTTGCAGAATCCTTAGACGTTCCATAAATCGTCGCTTCTTTAATAGGGCTCGAGGCCGAAGCTTTTTGTGTAATGGAAGTATCCCAAAAAATGCGAAGGTATACGTGTAGTTGGGTTTGGAAGGTGAGGCCTGTAGAGTAAATGTGGAGGCACCATTACAATGGTTAATAAAACGCTTGTTTATTTTTGTGGTAATGTATTAGGGATTTGACATATATTATTGCATTTCAAACTTTAATCTTTTGAATTTATTCGATACACTAGACACTTGGCAACAGGGCAGTCTTTTGAACAAGTAAGATAAAGCTTCTTATTCTATACACTTTAGATTTTTTCGGGACACATCTGCACGTGCTAAAAACTAATTTTCTATATACCATAATACGTGCTTTGCTATCATTTCTATATAACTCTGTATGTACATTTCATTTACGGATTGGTTTTATTAATTTTTTATAACCACTAATAAACCACCGCCAAAAAAAATTATTTTCAAAATATGTCCTCGTATTTCATAACAACAAGCTTAATTAAAAATTGCAGTATTTAGCTTAAAGATCAATTAAAGTTGATTAATGTTTGAATACGTGCCCCACGCTTTGAATGACAATTGATTCTATAAAATAGTAGGTTAGCAAATATATCATTCAGCTGGCTGTTTGTATTTGTATTAGTGTCAAAACACTGATATCTTTGTTATGACACATTTTTTGACAAGCTATTAGAAGGTATTAAATCATATAAGTACCTAATGGGTAACTTTTATTTCTTGGTGAAAGTGAGATTATTATCATACATGCTATTGTATTCGTTTTACTAATTTTTTCAATAGCACCAATTTTATTAACTATTTAGAGATGCAAGTTACGTACTTTGTAAACATGTAACTGATAACTTATGGCGCAAATGTTTTTGTTTTCTTGTAAAAGTTTCCTACAAGAGCTTGTTTGGGAAACGATTGCTTGCCAATAACGGAACCATCCGTAGTAAATCAAATTTTATTATTTGTATCGAAAAATGCCAGTGTAGTAGATTGTAGTAGTAAAGAGTTTGTGATGAGTTGGTTGCATTCAGGTTGAATAAAAATGAATGAAAGTAATATAATTGTGACTAACCAAATAGGAGGTGTGTTCAATTGAAACCCATCTTTGCTTTATAAAAATTTATTCAACAATTTAATTACAAATAATTACCGTCACAGTTAAGGCACCTATCCCACTGTTTTACTAACCGACGTATACCCTGCTCATAGAATTCTAGTGGCTGCTGATTGAAGAAGTCTTCCGCAGCTATCTGTACTTCTGCGTCAGACTCAAAATGCCGACTTTTAACGCCTTTCTCAGCGGTCCAAAAATATGAAAATCGCAAGGCGATAGGTCTGGGATATAAGGTGGATGCTCTAAAACCCTTCATTCTTTTCCTTAAAAATTTTCTTTTACCACATTAGTAGCATGAGGCCTAGCATTGTCGTGCAGCAAAATGCCCCCACTCATAAGTTTTCCTGGACGTTTCCGTCTTATTGCTTGATGAAGCTTGTTCAAAGTTTCATTGCCAGATTTGCATATTCACTCCAGATTCGTCAAACTCTACCAACAAGGGTCCTTCATGGTCCAAAAAAAAAGTTAACATCACCTTGCTTGGAGAAGGTTGTGCTTTAAACTTCTTCGGTGGGGCTGAACTTGAATGTTTCCACTGCATCGACGATAACTTGCTGGATGGCTCGTAGTAATGGCACCAAGTTTCGTCACCAGCAACTATTGACAGAGGAAAGTCATCAGCATTTTGCCTATAGTCTGTGAGGTGTTGCAGATATAAGTCCATTTTCTGTTCATTAGACAAGAGACGGGGAATCCATTGCGAACAAACTTTGCTGCAACCCAGATTACGAACAATTCTATGGACAGATCCTACACTCGCACCAACAATTTCTAAAGTTTATCTAATTGAAATTCGTCGATTTTCTATAATAAGGCCCTCCACACATACTATATTGTTTTCTGTTAATGCAGTACAAGGTGCACTTGGTCGCGGCTCATCCATGGTCCCCTCTTTTTCATTCTTAAATTTTCGGCACCATTCCTTCACAGTTGGATACGCAATATATGCATTTTCGTACACTGCTTGCATTCGCGTATGTATCTGCAATGGCTGCACACCCTCGGTGCATAAAAATTGTAGGACCGCACGCTGATTAATATTTCAAAGTTTTAAAAGTCAGAATCAAATTCAAACGCCAGAAACTGATTAATGTGTTGCTTACAAACGCTACTAACATTAACAAACGTCATTTGAATTATTGCATTTGTTTTCAAGGCTAAGTTGATCAAAGATGGGTTTCAGTTGAACAAGCCTCGTATATGTGCAACATATTCTGCATAAAAACTGAACAGCTGTTGTCTTCATTACTTTGTATAAGGGTTAACGTGGCGGACAAAAGTACTAGCCATACAGTATTCAAAGTTAAGCAGCGATCCGCACGATCACCACTTGGATGGGCAACCGAAAGCCTACGTTCACATGCTGCTACCAAGATACCTCGGTACCTTAAATAAGGTGCTAAAGTGGCAACCAGCTGCGGAACGTTTCCTTCAGGTATACCCAAAAGATACCCACTTTACTTATTGCTCTATGGGTATCATGCCATACGGTTTCCTTCCTTATTTCTTCATATCTGTGTATTAAAAGTAGCCATTTATTGATTGTTTGGCATTTGTTAGTATCTTGCCATGAAAACGTTTAAGAAAATATAGTCTGTTTTACATACTTTCCTCAGTTTAATCATTGTTCCAAATCTTCCTTCAAACCTTCTTTCAAGTTCTTCAAACATCATTTTCGCTTCATGAGTTGCGTTTTTCGTTAGTTTTGGTTAATTGATTAACTCTTAATTCTTATTATTGGACAGGCAGTGAAAAGCTTAGGTTTTGAGGGTACTTAGATAAGGCACATGGCGGAGGCGCCAGAATTCAAATGTTCATTGCTTTAATATAATGTTAATGTAAAAAATATATATTCATCATGATATTGGTAAAACCTGAAAACCTTAGAGTTGCCTGCCAGTAGATTCTTGATATGGCAAAAACATTTTAAGAACGGAAGTCACACTTCGTATGTAGATGTACTTGCTATATTATTAATCTGCATGGCTTTGCAAACATCACGTTCATTAATACGTCTTATAACTTAAATTAGGCAAATTGTTTGGAATGATGACCGGTAATTATAATCTGTGATGTCAACTACGTTTAATTATTCAGAACAAACTAATTTGCAATTCATTTACGTTGTGCTATATTACAGAAAACTCCTTTTATGAATATTAATATTTCCGTTTGCTTCTGCTTCTTGTGCTCTCAATTTTCTCCAAGCAGTCTTTAGCGGAATCCAGTAGGAAGGTAAAATGTAAAGAATACATCTATTGTTGGTTGTCTTCAATTACAGTTTCCAGTTCGTGTTAAAAATGATAGGTGTTTGCAGTGGAGTAGAAAAGCTATAGTCTATAAAAAGGCAAGAAAATGGTGAATAGAACCTACAAATTATGATGTGTAACCCTCTGTAGGTGGATGACAAACTATTAATATACAATAATATGCACCTTGTAATTTTCTTTGATTTACATCCAAGGCTTTAAAGATCATTAATATACTATTGAGAAAGCGACACAAAAAGATCACCTAGCAGGGGGCAAATCGTGACTTTCACGGTGCTTGTTAAGGTCACTCATAACTAGATCAGTGTAATGTGATACCCTAATCCACATTTAGGCATCGAAGTTCGCATTTCAATGCCCTTTATTTTATAAGGTTCTAAAAAGATCACGCTAACTAGTGCACCATTTAGTTTACACGACCCCTTGGGTGGTTAATGGAGCAACTGCTTTATAAAATATTTGCTCTACATGCCCATTTTCTATACATCAGAATTCCAGCATATCTGCTTCTTGTAACCCATAAATTTAATATTGCTTTCTGTACGCAAGTACCATAAAAACATCATTCGAAATTAAGCGTGCAACCATGAACAACGACAGAATCTGATCGTTCTTGCAAATGTTAATTTTCTCAAATAACAAGAGCAAAAGGAGTCGAACGTTTTCTCTGAAATAAATTAAATCTAAGTCTTCACGCATAGCTAATCCTGATTAAATTAACTTTTCAACGCTTCTCACGACTTCTCTGTTTTATCCAACCGCGGTTTTTATTCACCATGTCAACTGTTTGCTCATAATGATAAATGGCAGAAGTGCAAGCGTGTGTAGTACTAATATTTCAGTTAGCTTATTAGCAAACTCAAATAGCAATTGACACCTCCTTAGCATTCATTTTGCAACAGCAGTTCATAACTAATAATAGTAATTACCGAGATTGATATTGTGGAGACACTAGAAGCAGGAATTAATTTTAAATTAAACATTCAGCTTATTAGCTAAAACCAATACCAGTTGACACCTTTCTTTGCTTTCCGCAAGGTAACGTGATAACTAATAACAGCAATTAGATGGGTTGGTTTTAAGAGACGTTAAAAGACAATTATACGAATAGATAAATGGATATAAATGATTGTGATCGTCCTTCGAGGCTGGTTGGTTGGAGCAATGTACTATTTTGCATTTTTTCAAGACGACTGAAAATTACAAGAAAATTTAATACAACCGCTTTTAGTTTTACGGAGTCCGAAACCGCAGTGAAACGTGTATTATATTACAATCAAAGAACAAAGCAGGTTGGTTTTTTAAAATGGCTTTTTTATAATTCCTGGGATATTCGCGGCGAAGCGATACGTGCGCGCTGTTCCACTTCACTACACGATTTGTGATTAGAAGTGGGTATATTCTTACTAGTAGAATAGACAGACGATAAACAATTTTTCAGGGCGTTGCAGCGTTTTCAGCGAGGTGCGCTTGCATGGGATGTTCTTGGTAGAGCTTGTTTTCGTGTTAGTAAGGAATTCGGCAGTAACTAGGCAAGCGGCAACCTATCACAACAACTGTCAAGTAAGTTGACAGATCACCTTCCTAAGCCTGCCGTTCAATCGTCTCCACAATCTACTGCAGTAACCACTCGTCAGGTACTGTCCGTATACCGCTTTTCCATTTAGTGTCAGTGTATGTAACACTGTATGGAACATTTGATAAACATACAAAAATGTAGTGGTACTGAAGACGATTTTCCAGACAACTAAAACCATTTGATATCAATTGACCATTATATATTTAACATTTGTTCATTTTGAACCAATGGTAGTTTAGTGATTGTTGACGACCATTTTCATAGAAGATATAGAGACAGTTTGCTTCTGCTGACCTGAAAAGATCAGAGTGATTGTATTTTTTCTTTCCTTCCATAATTAATTGATTTTTATCTTGTTGTAGATATGACTTTACTAATTTAGTGTTGTATAGTAGTCCAATCGTTTGCTCGAGAAAGTCTAATGGAGTGACTTCATATCCTTTGCTCTTTTCACGTTTAAACCATTTGCTTCTATGGGGATTTTAATCCACCATTGATCTTTACAGGACGATTCTTATACAACTCATTTCTCGTATTCCCAACAAGGGTTTGGAATTAGATCTAGTTAGTTCTTGTTTGGGTAAATCCCAATCTTCTGATTTTGCTTTTTGTCCTTTTTATTTAAGAATAGTCATTTTTTAAATGGTCGAAATAAATGTGCACACTGTAACAAAGAAAAAAAACATGACAATAATGTTTGGTGTAGGTACAAATGATCGGGATTACTTCTACTAGCTATCAGTTATGAATTTACAGCCATTTTTATCAACCTCTTAGCATTATAAATTCTGGGGTTATACCCCCACCACGGGATCACTATTGTCGACGTCTTGAAGTAATAAATTTTCTATATCCCAATTGGAATATTCTCGGTCATGATACTAAGAAGATTAATAGTCTGTTGCTGAAAGATCACTAAATTCTCTCTTCACGCTGCTTTTTTGGTTGTATACAGGGATTTTCCACTTACTGAAACGCACTGCCTAAATTAATTACATCGTTATACGTCCACATATTTCGATAATCTTACTGTTAATTCAGTTTTCTTTTTCCTGTTGCAGTTTCAAAATTTTAAAGATAGTTTCTACGCAGATGTGGAGTCGCTCAGCGCATAATTGTTTTTCAGAAAACTTTCAGAATTGAACTTACAATGTTTTAGTGTTTAGGATAGTGCTGTTACCGATCAATGCAGTACCAAACCGTTTCATAACTTTTTTTACCAATACCTACAACTTAGAAACTAGCCTCCAGAATTAAGTATATTTTAATAATTACGCATACTTTTCTTTCTGTCAATACGGAAATGAATTTCTTTGTAACTCAAATTTGTTCGGTGAATTGATTTCTAAATATTGTTCGTTCTCAACTTAAATAGGCAATTTTTTGGATCTATAGCGCTTAGAAATTGTACTCGCGTTGCGCACTCGTACTAATTATAATCAACTGTAGTACTATTGAGATCTCGTAAAGTTGCAGACTCCAATAGAAGATTGAGACAAGCTTTTGAGAGAACGTGTTTGTTTATTGAATAGGAAGACGGTAACTAGCTAAACAATAACAAAAACATATCCACCCCAAACAACGCAACCCGTAGTATGTATGTATGTAGTGCACGCGCACTACATTACTGATAGGTACCAAAAATTATAGCTAATTTTTTTAGATATAAGCAAACCTTGTTGTTTTATGTATTAATTTATACTAATGTCTCAACAAGGAGTATTTAGAATTGCTTCTTAGTTTTTTTTAAATTTATTTTTTATATAGCTTAGAGGCATGAATGTTAACTAAACTATTCAACCTCGTAAATTCACAGTTTGCTACATAAATGTAATAGAAACAGAACAGAAAATTTTAAAACGTATCTCCCTTGCTTTAGTTGAAATGACCGATGAAATTGTTTCTATTCCATATTTTTTTAATAGATTGTTTAAGATTTTTATTTTAGTTTTCCATTTATGAATCCTCCTTGCTGCCTCAGGTACCGGGTACGTGTTCCCTGAATCCGTTCTTCGTCTGGTAGATTCTGGTTATCCTAAATTCGTAAAATTGATAATTTAGTACAAAAATGTAATAGAAAGAGAGGAGAAAATTTTAAAACGTATCTCCCTTGGTTTAGTTGAAATGGCCGATAAAATTGTTGCTACTTCATATTTTTTTAATAAATTGTTTAAGATTTTTATGTTTGTTTTCCATTTATCAATCCCCTGTATTGGTTCCTCAGGTACTGGCACGTTTTCGCTGAATCAGTTCTTCGTCTGATAGGTTCTGATTATCCTAAATTCGTAAAATTGATAATTTAGTAAAAAAATATAATAGAAAGAGAGGAGAAAATTCTAAATTGTATCTCCCTTGCTTTAGTTGAAATGGCTGATGAAATTGTTACTCTTCCATATTTTTTTTACAAATTGTTTAAGATTTTTATTTTAGTTTTCTATTTATCAATCCTCAAGTACTGGTTCGTGTTCGCAGAATCAGTTTTTCGTCTGGTAGATTCTGGTTATCTCAAATTCGTCGTTCAGCTGAATCATCAATTAAAACGTATCTCCCTTGCTTTAGTTGAAATGACCGATGAAATTGTTTCTATTCCATATTTTTTTAATAGATTGTTTAAGGTTTTTATTTTAGTTTTCCATTTATCAATTATTGCTTCCTCAGGTACCGGTATGTGTTCGCTAAATCAGTTCTTCGTCTGGTAGATTTTGATTATCGTCGTTTAATGTTTTATGTGTAATTAGTTGATAATAGATTTATTGTCAGTCGCTGTGCTGGAGTTGTTTTGAAAAACATTTCTCTCATATTTTTAGTTACTAAACTTTTAATATATTTAAATTAAAAACAAATATTTGTTTTTGATAGCTTTATGACTTAGAGATTAATAATCATCTCCTGTGTATGTGTTCGGTGTGCTTGTTTAAACGACAGACATCTAAGATTCGGGCATGCTCCGAATCACAAGAAGTACAAATACTTCCACCTCAAAAACGAAGAAGAACAAAGAAATACGTGATATATTAAGATATTAGTTAAAAAGTCTAATAAAGAGCTACTTTATCTAGTAGCAAACAATAAATATACATCGCACAATACAATGTTGTATTTGTGTACTACACGACTATAAGTCATTTCTACTATGAATCTACCACACAATAATGACTGCTAATAATGCTCCTTCTTTATTTTACACCACAAAACCAAATTTTAAATACATCTTCTGCTTTGTTAAGTTGTAAAATCCACGGAAGCCTCCAGAAGTAGATGCAGTGCATTTATAAGCTTCTAAATCCCAAGTTGTGATCCTGAGGAATCATAAGTCAGATGAGCCCAAGTTCGTGACCTGCGGCCGCCACCGGGTGTCGTGCGGTCTTGGGTGACCACGATGCCACCGTTTCTACGACTCTTACAGGTCTATTTTAGACTCATTTTCTATGTTGGAAGTAAAGTCATTTTAATAGAAATGACCATTTGCGTTTGCAGTTTAAGAATGCTTTTTTTGCTGAACGTGTTTTAACCAATCATTGTATGCAAATTGGCTTTCAGCCTTTCAGCAGTGCAGTAGCTTCGGAGGTACATACGAACTGTCTGCGTGAAGCTTTAGTGGTGCACAACTGGACGTATGTTCTTTATTAAATTCGTGGTCGATTGAATCCAACGTCTCAAACGATTGTGTTATTTCGTTTTGGAGAATCAAAGCCGACTTTGGCGGCTCTATTACCTAACAGTACGGGTTACAGCATGTAGGATTTGATTAGAACATTAGTCACTTTTTTAAACTCAACATTAGCACGAACGATAAAATACTAACTTATTAATTATTAAATAGAGAAGATCCACTACCCATCCTTTTTTAGATGTATCTTGCTGGTTGTTATTATGAGGTGCTAATTTTTTATTAAACGGTACATACTTAAGAGAATCTTTTAATTTATTCTTGATGGTTAGTCGAATCCTAATACTACACATTAGAAAATAATTTAATAAGTTAAGAAAAATGGCAGTTGCAAAACAAGATAGTAATGCGGAAGTAGCATGAGAGTTACACCAACCGTGTTAGATAGTTGGGGAGCTTGCGCATATTTTTCTAGATTTGTCATGATATCCCAGATCTAACACACCGTTAAGAGTAGAAAATACGGGCAGTTAGCGTATTTTGCAATTTTATTAATAACTGGCCTTCGGCATTTTAATTTATCCTGAATATACCGTTTTATGCCAATTATAAATACTGGGTCGCATGTCTCGGGTTGCTTTTAGAGCTGGGATGCAACAGGAAACACTTACATTATGCTTTCGCTGTAACTGGAGCTTTAGCGAAAAGAGAATTTATAACTGCAATCTTTAAAAACATGACAACCATGAAAGTTAATAAACTGCCGCGTCTGTTATAGTTTGTTATTTATTCCAAATGTATGTAGGTAGTCTTGTACGCATAAAAGAAATTCCGTAGCGAAAATAATTATTCATTTAAATCGAAATTTTGCACTGTGCGTGCTTGTCAGGCAAATTTATTTAAAACTGCTGCCAAGCCGACGAAAATGAAAAATCTAGACTTTCTCTTACTGAACCTATGCGAGAAAGGAAACTTGATTTTATAACACTTAATAAAACGAAAACCGGAAACCAAGGCGCAAACCAGTTACGTGCTATTGGATTGAAATGTAAATTTAGTGTGTGCACTTCTATTTACTATTAAAAAAATACTATTTCAAAACTATCGTAAAACCTACACATATACTAGAAATTCGCTTGTATGGTTTGGAACAAACCAGGCTCATATTCCTTCAATAAATATTAACCGATAATTTTAAATGACAAAAACACTCGAAGGGTTAGACTAGCTACCTACCCTGGCTACTGTAGAAAACTGTTCGTACCACCCACGTAAAAGGTAGTAAAATAGGCCTAAGGCCTATTAAAAGAAGAAGAATGTTATTTAGAGAGGTTGGGTGTCAGACTATTATTTAATTATTCAAATAGATACTAATTCCATAAATATTAGAAATCTAACAAAGGAACTTCGCTGGAAATATATATAAAACCCATTAATTACTTATTCATCGTCAGTTATATTAGAATTTACCTTCCGTTCATTGCTAGAAACCATCAGCAAAAATAGTGTAATACATCCTTTAATCTACTACTATTAACAACAGTTGCGCTTTTTTTTACAAATAATGCCAACCTACAACAACGACTTACGTGGAAAGCGCGTATTCTCAAGGAAATGAAGGAAATGGGCTTTAAATGAGAAAGCTTTTAAGTAGAACATCTTGTCTCTCTGTGTAAAACAACTATCAAACCCATCTATACTAATGGTATTGAACTGTAGAGGTGGTCTAGTTCTTCAAATGTTAATATGGTGGAGAGATTTCAGTCTAAAACATTGTGTCCCCTAGTAGATGCTTCTTGGTATGTGACTAAGCAAACCCTACATGAAGACCCTAAATATTATATCTTTGAGAGGTTATCACCAAATACTCCCAACCACGTGCAAGATCTTGAAATCTACCTAAATACGACTATCCAACCGCTAATGGATAATACTTATCAAAAACTGCTTGAAGAATTATGGCCAATAGATATAGCAGCCTACATTTTTGTAACCAAATATTGTAGACGCCACATATTGATTAATGTGGGGTAACGCCACTGGGTGATATTCTTAGCATGGCATGTATATAGCCATCAAATTAACTTATAGAATGTATGTATGTACAGTCGAACTCCCATATAATAGTAATGTTGGAAAGTAACCAGGAAATATCATTATATGATTCCTCTATAGTTTGAGTAGTCCCTTCTATGGCCTTTTTGATACACCTGCAGTAGGATACCTATCTCCCATTCTTTGGGAATCCTTTCTTCTTGCCACGCCTTGTTGAACAGTTTAATTAGCATTTCCAGGCCCTTACTGCCCAGGTTCTTAGTCATTTCGGTCGTTATTTCGTCGTGACCTGCCGCTTTGCCCCTTTTTGTCTTTTTCGCGGCTTCTATTACTTCTTCGATTTTTATTTCGTCTTGTTCTTCGGCTTCTTCATTATTATCTGCATTATTTGTTTCTTTACTATATAGTATAGTATAATAATCTCATTTTTTTATATTCGGCATCATTTTAAGCTCGTGATAAACCCAAATAATATGTATTAAACGGTGAAAGAATAATTTAAGAATAATTTAAGAATTGACCATTAGCTGTATTAAGACAATACAAGTTCTATAAAATCAGTGAAAATTGTATCATCTATTGATTTTGAGACTTATCTTTATATCTTACTAAGAATATAATAGTCTCTTGCAAATACAAATTAGATATAGTATTTCATAAGCCACGTAAAATTTCATCTTCCTACCTGACTAATATGGTAAAAGTTTGAAAGAAAAATATCACAATATAGAGGTTTTACATCATTATTTGGGTTTTTACATGCAATTGAATCTGAGGGTCAAGATCCTCGCAAGAATATCATTATATAGAAAAAAATCATCAAATGAGGTTTCACTATATGGGAAGTCGCTTGTATTATTTATTCGATTTCTACTAAATGATATAGTAAATAAAAAATACCAAACCAAGACCAAATAGATAGTCATTTTATAATAGCTCGAAAACCAACAAAGAACTTTTAGTGGAAAACTATTGACTCATTAATTCATTGTCAGGTATTATAGTTATTAAAATATAAATATGAATTTCAACGAAGTAAGGCAAGAAACAATTAACATATTAGGATTTAATTCTTGTTTTTTTTTTATAATAAACCATGAGCAACAATGATGTAATTGTAATGGATTTATTTTAGTAACTAGTGTTGAGTATTGGGGAAATCTTCTGTTTCTCGCTATTTCTTCAAAACGTATTTGCTGCAGATATTTGCATTGAATGCTCTCAAAAGTCGACAACAGTAAATATGACTGCACTAGTTTAATCAATGGCAATGCTATGCAAAACCACCCGTAGGAAATAAACGCATTCAGAGATGGTATCAACACTTCTCAGCAACGAAGTCATCATTTCTGCGCGATTTTTATATTCCCACTTGGCTCGTTGCGTTCGTTGCCATCACGATACAGATAGAGCTACTTTGCATTGATGTATGGCTTCGGCAAATTGAACGTCAAGCTCTTGGCGCAGTTTTATCTTTCATAATTAGTTTACTATTGCTCAAGCTTGTAGGCGGCTGTTTAACAGGGTGTCAACTCATAATTTTCTTCGTTAGAACAAAAAATCCTTCTGAACCACTTGTGTCAAGGATGTAGGTTGCAATGCCACAACATTAACAACCCATTTTTACTCTCGGAACTCCACTTTTACCTTCTCAAATCGTGCAGGATCTCTCGGAACATTATATTGTAGTGCCTGGCTACCCAACATTAAATTCTTTAAGATCTTTTAGTAAGAACTGATGGCATGTATACAGGGTGTCCTGCAGAGATATTGTCACTTAAAATTCGGTATAATGTGCAGATTCTGAGAAAGGTAGTAGAAAGGGTAAAGTTTACCATGTAAGTGGTAAAGGTCCGTTAGATCGCATGTTCGGTAAAAGAAGTTTCATATTGTAGAATGTAGATTATGTAGCAGAAGTCGTGGAGTAGTTACAGGTGATTAGAAATTTCAAACATCACTGATTTATTTGTATTGTAAATAGCACTCGGCCATTACTCTTGAAATAATCTACATTCTTGAAAATCAAGCAGTCGTTTTTAACATAGCCAAAAAAGTAGCTAAAAGTAGTATTGGTGTAACTAGTAAATACCAAGCCAAAGGTCGAAGGTTCGAATCCCTAGCTAGCCCAGCAGTACGGCCTACTAATTTTTCAAGTAAAACCTTATTTAAAATAATGGATAACATACAATACACCTTACAGACAACTACAATATTGACAACAAAGATGGCTTACTCATTTTTATATTAGTTGAGAGAGAATTTATTGTTTGCCATTTTCTGCTTTTGTATTTGTATACCATATCATATATAAAATAGCTGCAGGCCCAAGGCGTCAATTAATTTTTTCCACTATTTTCTGTTCTTGCAACTTATTTTTACTCTCTCTGCATACTGTACAAGATCTATCTTTACGGTCTCCAGCCACTTCTTCGTTGGTCAACATCTTTTCCGCTTTGTATCTACTTCGCTCTTTAGTGAAATTTTTGGTACTCGTCCTTTTAGCAATACTTAAAATCCAGCTTAAGCTAAGTCTTGCAATTGTTATTATTTTGCCTGCCCGTACAGTTCCATGTTGTCCAGGTGTATCTCTTTCTACTTGGCTACTAAATCGGTGTCGCATGGAATGTATTGTGCGCTGCTTATTTTTAAAACTAAAAATATATTAATTTGTAAGTATATAATTTTTCATTCAAAAAAGTTTGTAAGTTATATTCTGCTGTGTTTAAAATTGCACTACATTTTCTGTTCGAATAATGGTTGTAATGGTGAGGCTCTACACTCCATGAAGGTATTTGGCCTGCAAGGCAGAAGGTCAGACCTCTGGTATCCTTGCTCTCACAACCGGTTTTCGCCACCAAATTAACGACACTTGGTGATGTGGTGAGCATTATACTTTAGATAACCGCACGATTACCGCTTGTTCATTCGAACATAGGTACCCCATTATTTAAGCGACACCCGACTTTCCGCACCGGAGCCCAGTGCTCTAACCACTGAACCACACTTGCGACGCCACACAATTACTTCCACATTTTGTACAAAAATAGGTAATGACATACCTTGTTATGATACTTATATTGTAATTGATACCAGAGCTGCATTACCATATCACATTTTCCGTAGCGTAACATTCGCTGTTTGTTGGGATGTAGTGAGGCTATTTGATTTTACCCCAGATTCCTATAGTTTACCACCCAGTCCACACGTGCTTATTCATAACTTCAAAGAGCAACAACCCACATATCATTAGGAAGTCGATATTACAGGTTTTAATTAGATGGTTGACATTTCTTAATTAGATATGTATATAATTATGTGTTGCATTTCAATTCTATTGTAAAAATGTTTATTTCCGCAAACACAATTTTCCTTAAATACTAGGAAGTGCATAAAGTTTTTCTACTTTTCTTGGATATCTTGTTACTAATCCTATTAGCTTAATGAGCTCAAACCAGCTTTATTATTCTATTTAAGCACGTGTTCAATGAAAATTATAATTAGTATCGTTCCAAGAGCGTTTATCGTTTAATTATTATTAACTTGGTCAGTCTTTGTAGGGTGTATTTGGAAAGTGTGCTCACTGGAGTTAGGATTTAAGGAACTGCATATTTCCTTATAATTAACGTACTCTGTTTAGTGATATTAATCGTGTTAGTCCATTCATTGCATCTGAGAGGCATAACAATTAAATTAATTAATTAATTGAATTATATAAGTAATTGGCGATTAAGTTTTAGTGTGCTTTGTGTTTATATCAAATTACAATGACGCAGGGTGGCCGGAATAGCGCTTGGAAATTTCATTGGTTTGCTGGTTCTCTTGAATGTTGCATGTGAACTTCTATGTGCGTGAGCACTCGTATTTAAACTCATTTACTATTTGGCTTATTCCCAAACCTTATTATTTAGCGTTTGGCATCCGTTTTCGGTTCGCGCTTTTAAAATTACTACTCACAGCTTGGTTTTCCGATTTGTAATACGTAGTGCAACATTCGTTATCTTGCCGTTTTCCGTTAGTCACTTTTAAAGTATTGAATTGCGGGTTCATGGTAAAACGAATGTTTGAATGGTTTATCAGTGACATTCCGATCTGTGCATTTAACGCTAAGTACAAAGGATGCAAACGCCTGGGAGCTATGCAAGTTATTTGAAGAAGCGTATTCAATTTACAGTAGGCTATAAGTTCACGTGCATAATGATTAAAGAAACGAAGCAGAAAAACATGGGTCACCGGAAGCAAACCATGAATTCTAATTGTGTATATGAACAGCCTGGCTTGCTCAAACGACGTGACCCATCAAATAGGTCTCATAGGATTCTTTTTTTGGATATAATTAAGTAATCATCGATATTGAAACGGTTCCCTAAAGCCAAATTCCCAATTTTTTCCATGGGCGTATGCTAATCACAGGCTGGTACTACTACAAATTAGCGGACATTTTCTATTTCACAACCGCTCGGAAATGATTGCCGCATGTAATCAAGTACGCTCTGATAATTGCCTAGGATTTTAAGTCATTTGGAAATGATTCGGAAAAAGGATGGTAAATTGTTTTGAATTCCGACGAGGTTGTTTCTATTTCGCACGTGTGAAACAGAAGCATTTACCTTGAAACGGTTTAAATATTAGGTTTATATTCCAATATTTTATATCTTTATTAATTCAGGAAGAACAATTATGTTTGAATAATGAAGCCTGATATTTAGAATCAAGCGAGTGTAATAATAACTAGACTTGTTTGGTTAAAGGTTGCCTATTTTGGATAGGTCATCTGGCTATACAAAATGCACATTAAAGCAGGATATTGTATCTTTTCAACAATTTTAAGCCAGCGCTTCCTTTTTCTTTAATGGAGAACTCTCTCAAAAGAACTGGTATTACAACTCGATACGCAAATTATACATACTGCGTTTCTTGTAACGCTGGATAGTTTGGGACGGTAGCATTATTAAACCTGACGTTAAAAGCCAACTTGCTTGCATCTGCAAAATTATGCAGTTTTGGATTTTCGCGTGTCTTTTTAATAATAATCCTGCCTTTTAGCTATATTTTGCACGAGCTTGGAAGTCGCTCGGAAACTAATTGTTTTTACCACACGAAAGTTAGTTTTCTCAAAAATCGTATCGTGACCAAAAGAAAATACAAATACGAAAGTCAAAGTCCTTCCACCTAAATAAATTTGGAAAACTTGAATGAAATATGATATTTCATGCTTGTAATCATTATATTTATTGATTGTTCTTCGCAGCACAATCTTGATGTGAAAATCGACACTTGGCAAGTGTTACTTATGAATCTTTGGTTCCTCTAATATAACGGATAGTGTTTCAAAAACATGTTTTAAAACATTTAAAATCCAGATGCATGATCAAAGTTGTGCGAAAACCCATTCAGATTATGTTTTTAAATTGCAATTAGTAAATGGTCCATTGTTTAGAACTGAATCTAAATGCTCTCGAATGCCAACTGGAATTGGTTAATTACATGTTAATTAAGGCAACTGTTAGTAACGCAAAGTTGCGATAGTGCAGGCTGTCTTCTATTAACGCTTCCATAAATTGGTTACAACCCTGGCAGCAGACACGACTGCAGTTTGTATGTTAATGAATGGATGCGACACCGTGCTATATGGAGGCTGATGCATCAGGCAAGGACTTGCTAGGTTCTGGGAATACACATCTACTAGTACCTTGATAAACTAGGATGGGTTGGGTGATTGGTGGTGTATAATTATAGGAACATGTTGGTGCCTAATGGGTTAATTTTTTAAAGCTTTTATGGGATTTGTTGCACACTAGTCTGCAAAAAGTGCGTTTCTGTCATGCTATTACGCTACCAAGATAAACCAAGAAATTGATAATTCCTAAGTACGTGTGCTTTGAGAATAAAAACTTGGCTCTGATTACAGCAACTTTTAGAGCTATAAACATCTGTTTATGGTTCTTTTATTCTGCTTTTATGATTTCTTCCCATGCTACTTATATGTCCGAAATAAATACTTACCAAGAAAAACTATTTCCTGGAGGGATAAAAAGTCAAGGGTTTTCAATGAATTGATACTTCTTCGTGTCTCGAATATTGTACATACATAAAAAAAATGTTACATAAATGTCCTCGAGCAAAGCTATAATTCGCAATTTACCGTAGCTACGTTAATAGGCAACCTTCCGAGCTGTTGTTTTTTAGCCAGTGGAAAATATATCAATATTGAAATAAGGTGCACAAATTATCGAAAAAGTTATAACAAAGAATGATAAAAAATTGCCAACATACGGTAAAATCAACGTTTATGATATTTTTCCACCTTATTACAAGCTACCATATTTAAGAACACAATGAACATACGCACAACTCAAACTGTATGTAAGTATCTTACAATGAAAACAACACTAAGGCTCTGTTATCAGCTTACTTTATGGTATATTATACGTATTGTTTTATACATTGGCTGCAATTCGTTGGTCAGCGTTCCGGCCTATGACCCATGAAGGATAACAAAACGAATGTAAGGGTCTGTAGATGTAAAAGGTTACATTTAATTTTTGACTGTTAAGTCGGTTTAGCATCCCCTTAAAAATAATACTGTTCTGTAACTTATGTACATAGATTTGTGATAGTCGCAGTCAAGCATCTGATCACAAAAAGTAATGCCTATTATTACGTTCACGACAATAAGTTAATAATTTTTCTTTGTTAATGGAAGATAATCTAATCTGTTGTTAAAATATACATACATTTAGGCATACTAATATATTTCAATCCTAATCCATTGTTAGAAACGAAACGTTTTCCAATATTTCCCTAGAACCATCTATAGTTTCAGTGGTTGCTTTTCTGGCAAGACTTTGTAGGAAACGGTTTCAAATGTATTTCAGATTTCAGGTATTTATGGTCAACGGCGGTGTATGGAAATTCAGACAAAATATTCCTCCAAGCAATTTTGCGTCGGACACGACCCAAATACCCTTGACATTGATTCAATTGCGAAAGTCACATTTTATCATAATTGCCTTTTGTTCTAATCATTCTAAATCGACTCGTGTGCTAGTTCTAAAAGGAACTGTTTCTACAGGATGCCTAAGGCCACACTGCCACAGTTAGTTGTCAAATTACTTTAAAGTTTATTATTCCAAAGGCCTAATAATTATGATTTCCAGGCAAACAATGCCATTAAATAAACGTTCTTGCGAGAATCATTGGGTAATTTTGGTGTTGTTCTTCCGTGGTAATTAAAAAAATTATTAGGTCATTGAAATATTGGTATTGTAAGATACCGATAAACATGTGCTAAAATTATTTTTTTAAATTTAAAATATGCATATTTAGTAAGTATATTTCATTTTTGCCATTTTATTAATAAAATAAGGCTTTATACGTCTGTCTTGGAAATGTGAAAATTTTACTGAAAATGGATGGAATTTTAATTACATTACACTAATTTATAACATGAGCCCGCACGCGGCTAAAGGTTAGCGCGTTAGACTTCTACGCTGAAGGTTCAGAACATCGGATTTTTAACGGCCGTTCTCCCTCGCAATGCAATGGCAAACCAGCGAGGTATTCTGCCTAGTAAATCTTCTCTGGAGTAGAAGTGTTTATTTTCAAAACGATTACATTTTTGTATATGTTTGGAAGAGTTCATTCAAAAGTGAAACTATCTCAGTAGCAATTTAAGCTTTAGTTTAGTCAAATGTCACAACTTACTAAGTCAGCGACAACCGAAGATCATTTTGTTGACAAAAATCACCATCAATCTATTTAACGTCCATGTTTTGAACACCCATTATATTAAATAACTGTAGGTGTACTCTAAAGTCTAATAATCGACTGCCCTCATACATTTTATACAGTTGCATTGATAATCATATTTCTGAAAATTATTCTATACATTTTTGTGCTATTTTAGAGAATGTTTAAACATCTTTCTATAGTCACACTTTGTATAATTGCATTCCACAGAGCATGAAAAACTCATTTTTAACATTTTTAATACAAACTTTATCCATCTCCAGAAAAATGTTCCAGAAATATTTTTAAGAAGATTGCCATAATTTTCTCCGTATCACTAACTAATGATCAATACCCGCTTCTGCAGGATCTACACGCCCTTTAACTATATTCCGTATGATAGGCTTGAGAGGAATTGTTATTAATTAAGAAACCGAGGCCGACGGCTTAACGTGCCTTGTGAAGCATGACCGGCGTATGTAATGAACTTTTTATCTAATAGACTTACTACTGTACTAATTAATATAAATGCATTAGTACTAAAACTTTCTTCTTCTTCTTCTTCTTTCATTATAGGTTTACAACCTGTTTTTCTTCACCCTTCTGAAAATTTTTATGGCGAGTCTGCTCAAGACGTTAGCCAGCTTTCAGCCCATCTTTTTGGTTGTCTTCCTGGTAGTCTCTTTCCTAGAGTTTTCGAGTTCTTTGCTACCATATTAATCTGTTGTCGTGAGCTCTTTCTACATGATCATTCCATTCTTTACGCCTTCTCTTCACTAATTTTCCTATATCGGCAACATTACCTTGTTCCCTAATCTGTTGGTTCCTTTTCTGTCCATTCGGGTCTTTCCTACAATGGACCTAAGTGTGTTCATCTCTGCACTCCGCAATAGTTGTTTTGTTCTTTTTGTATCTGCTCTAGTTTCGGATCCATAGACTAGTGTTGGCCTGACTAGTCTTATATATTTTCACCTTGCTGTCAACTTTATGCTAATTAATCCATACATGTACATATTCTGGCATCCATTCGTGTAAAAATTACAACCCCAAGAAACATTATTAACGTTTTTGCGAAAGCGTCCATTCATAGTTTACCGCGAGTATGATAACCCACAAGTAGATTTGCATAAATACCTGGAGTTCAGTTATTAGGGATATACGTTTCCTGTGCGTGTTGCAAATATGGAGATACGGATGTAAACCACTTTCTATCTCTCGTAACCGCGAGTTATTTAATATCTGAAATCGAAACATAATCGCTTATTAATCATGTTTTTTATATTTATTGAATCGTCGCATGTACATGTCTGGCTGTGCGTATTTATTTATTTTATTATCACCTGGTTCATATTTATATGTTTGCTTGCACTCGCAACCAGCGCATTAATACTTTTAATTCAGTCAGATTCAATCAGAAGCAATAGATTTCCTTTTACTGTGACGATGTTCTGCATTCAGCGAAACCGCGAGCTTTTATTATATACCAAAGCTTCCGAATGTGCTGGTTTTATTCTATTTGTGTTAAGGCCATGTAAAATAAGTCGTAACTAATTTATCAATCGTAACAATTTGCTGTGGTTATGATCTCGTGGAATGTACACCAGTTGAATTCTGTGCCTTGAATTTCCAAAAGAATCTGAATATTGCATTGTTCTTTGTAACTATTTCTTAAATATTTTCCCACATTATTCTCTTGAGACCTATTTTATATGCGTGGCAGATCCGCATATAAATATTAGATAACGAGAAGGGAAATTGTACATTTAAAGTAACTGTTAAGGTTTCATGCAATTACATCTATATAATGTTATTGCAAAACTTCAGAAATACATGATAACTTGTTATATTTGCCGTCTATCGATGCAAGTTATGAAAAATGGAATAGCTATTTTTATCTACCATAATATTCTTTCGGAAATAATCACCTCCTTTGATTAACTACAAAGATAGCGCTTGGCGGATTAAAAAACATGGTTTAAGCTTAGGTGATATTAATCTCAACCAAGTTCCCATGTAGAAACCTGAATTGGTTACCTTTAATACAAGTTCATTTTGTTAAGTAGCTGCTTAATAATAATTATTACTAGTTAGATCCGAAAATGAGGAAAAAACTTAGGAGCTTCTCGCAATTTTTTGCAAATTCTGATTTCGTAACTCGGATCTTAATATAATTAAAAATTCAGAAGAATCCAGTGCTACGGCAACCGTTGATTAAAGGCAGCTTACCTTCTAGATGTGGATCAAACTAATCACAATTCATAGCTCCTCAGTGACATAGTCAAGGGCAAAAAACTGACCAGATTTATGTGACTTGTCTTGCTAAAAAATGAGTATCTGAACTACTGGTCGATATTGTTTAACTATAAATCTGTGCTGGAAATTTTGTAAACAAGTAGTTGTTTTGGTTATGATTACGTTATCATATAATATAAATATATTATTCTGCGAGAGTCAATGTATTTTAAGATATGGTTTGAAAGTATAGTTGTAGTAGAATATCTACATAATAGACTAAAGGAATGTAAAAGTCACTCAAACGTTCTATCTTCTATAATTTCAATAAATTCGTTATTATAAATTTTTAATAATTTAGGCGGAGGAGCCCAATTATAGTAATTGGGAGTATCATTGGTAGGTAGATAACAGCAGAGGTTAGGTTGAGTTGGGATAGGGTAAGGTAGGTTAGGTTAGGTTAGATTACGATACGTTACGTCACGTTAAGACAGTTTAAATAAGGTTAAGTTAGGTGCGGAGAGATAGACTAGTACACGACACAGGCGACAGAGGGGCGTGGATATTTTGGGACCTATCGAAATATAGATCTTTTCTAATATCTACCTGCCCGCCGCCAGTAGTAGCGGACAAATAACAGGAAAGGTTAGGTTACGTTAGGTTAGGTAAGGCAAAGTTACTTTAGTTTGAAACTTAATCTAACTTAGTTTAGGTTAGGTTGGGAAATTCGCAGAGATGACACAGAAGATAAGGAGCTATGGATGTTTCGTGGCATATCTAGCCAGATTTAAAGGGAGGTATAGCAGTAAATATAGATATTGTAGAGAAGAATATACAGTAGAATACAAAATTTTCTGCCGATAGATTAGATAAAATGAAATGAAAACGAAAACTGGGAGGCCATTTTAATGCGAAAACCAAATAATCCGAAGAGAGATAATATGAGGCAATAGGATATCAAACTTAACAGTCAAGTAAGCAGAGTGAATAAGTAGAAAAACAGAAGCAAGTAAAGAAAGTCAAAATAAGGATTAACGGCATAACTATCCATCAGCTTGAAGTAGTCATCATAATCATCATCATCATCATCATCGAAAAATGGTTACCAGTTGCAAAACCAGGAATATAAGAGCACATATAAAATGGGAATTAACATTCAAGTAACAAGTGTAAATAAGTGGACGCGACTGCCTCCCTGGACTTTCCCATACTGGAAACTGTTCATATCATCTTTATTCAACAGTAGAGTTATTTTCCTCAAAACGGTTGTTCAAGCGCTATCCTAAAACCTTGCCTCGTAACGAATAGACTTACAAGGCTTGTAAGAAGTCCCGCCAAATATCTGCGGTGCCCCTTAATTTCCTTTTAATATGCAACCAGGCATACTTCATTCTCTACTATATACGTGATATTGTGACTGCAAATTGAGTTTGCTGTGATTTTATAACAGACAGACATTTTTTAAAAATCACTTTTTTGGATTCCTAGTGACCCAAAACGGATATTTCAAACAGAACTCGCTATTTAAGTTTATATATAAAAATTCAACGAGGTTTAGTTTTCTTTTTACGGCGAACAATACCTCACATGTCGACATTTTTAAAGCTTAGCATATACAGGGCGCTGACTTTGAATACTTTACATAGGAAAAATACATGCATTTGTGGAATTGTTTAATTTCCTGCTCCCCAAGTTGAAAAGCGCATTCGAAACAAGTACGCAAAAGAAGGATTATGTTTACAGATGCTACTTTTATTTTTTAAATATCAAATTAATTATTAAATACAAAATTTTGATAAATAATTTATAACTTGTTGTTGTAATACCGGTTAAAGAAATGAATGTAGCGCGACAGTATGGCAATGGTTCTGAACCAAAG
>JABXWE010028808.1:0-18482 GCA_014611495.1 Limonius californicus | reverse complement strand
AACTAGGAATCTCGACGTGCATTGAGCTAGAAATAACGATAAACTCGCTAGTAATGTGTTTATTGATGCTTTTAAACTAAATTGCAATACTATAACCTGATTTCCGCTATAGAAAACCACTAAGTGCAAGGAATTAGTACAGTTTTATACAGAAAACGAAGAATCTCGACGTGCCTTGCGATAGAAATAGCAATAAATTTTCTAATGTGTTTTTTGATAATTTTAAACTAAATTTCAATAATATAACGTGATTTTCTCTATAGAAAACCACTAAATGCAAGGAATTAGTAAAGTTTTATACGAAAAACGAAGAATCTCGACGTGCATTGAGCTAGAAATAACAATAAACTAACCAATAATGTGTTTCTGGATGCTTTTAAACTAAATTGCAATACTATAACTTGATTTCCGCTATAGAAAACCACTAAATTCAAGGAATTAGTACAGTTTTATACGGAAGAAAGACCAGACACTGCAAGGATTACCAAGGATTTTTGAATAAATTGGGCTGGGAAACTCTACCACATCTTTCTTATAGTCCAGACTTGGCTCCCTCAGATTTTCATTTATTTGGACTCCTTAAAGATGATCTTGAAGGCAAAAAATTTCAAGAAGGAGATGCACTTTAAAAATGTGGCTTAATTTGGTTTAGACAGCAGGAAGAAAGTTTCTATTTTATAGGATTTCATGCTTAGATGTAAAGGTGGAATAAATGTGTAGATGGTAATGGAGGTTACGTTGAAAAGTAAATTCCGATTTTGAGGTAAACTCCCCTCGTAGATGTGATTACATTGTGAAAATTGTAAAACAGTGTTACTGAAAATGAAAATGTACCTGTCTTAGTCAATACTTATTTCTATTTTAAAAGAGGCCTACTTTCTGGTCTATCCAAATTGCGTTAAGGCTGCATTACTGTGCATTACTACAACCTAAGTTACATTACGCAATGCTTCAATTGAGCTTTACATTTGTAAGAACTATTTCAGTGATCTAGATTTTTGCCTTTAATGGTGTAATAAAGGTTGATACCAATTTTTATTTAAAATTACGGAGTTTAAGGTTTTGTACACCTGACAAGAAGAATACTTTCAGGTATTTCTTTAGCGACTGCAGCGTTAAGAAAATATGAACATTTTCTAGACTTTGGAAAAGCCTTTTACGTGACAGTTTCGTGATTAAATTACGATTGGGCTTTTCTACTTTAGGAATGCATTACTTCTCTAATATTGTAACATTTACAGTTAGAAAACACATCGAACCAGAGACGTATATTAATTTGCTGCTAGTGCACATCTCCTTAATATTTATAATTAAACGTTGTGTGCGGTAAACAAAATTGGTAAACTTTCTGTATACAATTGTTAGACAACGACGCTGGGCTGTGGTTAAATTATTACATCCTGATTTTCTGATGGAAACCTCACATATCCTGAGGGTGTTGCTAGAATTGGAGCAACTGCTGCGCATACTAATGTAGTAGTGCTTGCAGTGTTTGCTACTTCAGTGCAGTTTACGTCGGTTTTCTATATTATAATGTAGTTTTGCATCAATGTTTTGACGCCAATTCATTTCGAAGTTTAATCCTGAATGCATATTGCTAATCAGTTTGTATATAACCGATTCTACTAAACTACTACTATCTAAATGTTTGTGATCTGGAAATTTCGATTAAAAATCTTAAATTTATAAATATAAGAAGCGAAAACAATTGTAAAAGGTTTTCCTAAACTTGCGTCCAAGTTGTTTATTACTTTGATACAACTGTTGTGGCAAAAACTAAGTTCGGTTAATTCAATACAAATATATGTTTTCCTTACAAAGAGTTGCTTGCAGAGCAGGAAATTACGCGAACATCAAATCGCGTCAAGTTTGTACTGGCAACGTTAGCACTTACCTAACCAAACAAACTTATCTTTCTACCCTTGCGTGCATAATACAAGAGAGACTGCACTGCTACCACACAATAAGTAGGTTTACATAGTATACGGTATCTCAAGAATCTAAACTAAATTTAAATTGAATTACAAAGCTAAGTAACTAAATTCAATTACACATTCGTCTTTCAGCTTGCGGGTTTATAAACCCAGACTTAAATTAAAGCTTCAGAGAATTCGGTGCACTTATTTCTATAGAAGAAGATTACCTGCCTGGGATCTTAACTAAAACATAGACTAAACCGTACTAGGTTATTTAATACACGCCGCATTCCGCAATTCCAATACTTCACTGAAAGAGAAATCCTAGTAGTAGGTTTACAATACTTAATTCAAAGTTGGGGAAACATGTTTTTATGTGTAAAGCTGTTTATCCTTTTAAAAGGTGTTTTGTGTTATCTCAATGTCCTAATACATTCTTCTAGCATACGATCCCATCTTTGCTTTATAAACAAATTATTAAAAAATTTAATTACAAATAATTACTGTCACAGTTAAGGCACCTATCCCATCGTTTTACTAACCGACGTATACAGTGCTCATAGAAATCTTGTGGCTGCTGATTGAAGAAGTCTTCCACAGCTATCTGTTCTTCTGCGTCAGACTCAAAATGCCGCCCTTTTCACGCCTTTTGCAGTGGTCCAAAAATATGGAAATCGCAAGGCGATAGATCCGGGCTATAGAGTGGATGCTCTAAAACCCTCCATTTCTTTCGTTGAAGATTTTCTTTTACCACATCAGCAGCATGACGCCTAGCATTGTCGTGCAGCAAAATGACCCCACGCTTAAATTTTCCTGGACGTTTCCGTCTTATTGCTGGATGAAGCTTGTTCAAAGTTTCATTGTACAGATATGCATTGACATTTACTCCAGGTTCCTTAAACTCTATCAATGAAGATCCTTCGTGGTTGCAAAAAAAAATGCTAACATCACCTTGGCTGCAGAAGGTTGTGTTTTAAACTTCTTTGGTGGTGGTGAACTTAAATGTTTCCACTGCATCGATGGTAACTTACTGGAAGTCAGAAATTCATCACCGTTTTGCCTACAGTCTGTGAGGTGTTGCAGAGATAAGCCCATTCGCAAGCATTTTTGTACATTAGGCAAGAAAGAGGAATCCATGGCGAACAAACTTGCTGTAACCCAGATTACGAATAATACTATGAACAGATCCTACACTAGCACCAACAATTTCTGAAATTTCAATTGAAATTCTACGATTTTCTCTAATAAGGTCTTCCACACATGCCATATTGTTTTCTGCAATGCAGTACGCCGGGCACCTGGTCGCGGCTCATTCATAGTCCCCTCTTTTCCATTCTTAAATTTGCGGCACCATTCCTTCATAGTTGGGTACGCAATACATGCATTTCCATACCCTGCTTGCATTCGCGTATGAATCTGTAATGGCCGCACACCCTAAACGCATAAAAATTGTAGGACTGCGTGCTGATCAACCCTGGATGGATTTTCAACAATAAACACCATTTCAAAATCAAAGTTTTAAAAGTTAGGATCAAATTCAAACGCCAGAAACGTATTAATATGTTACTTACAAACACCACTAAAATTAACAAACGTCATTTGAATTATTGCATTTGTTTTCAAGGCTAAGTTGGTCAAAGATGGGTTTCTGTTGAACAAGCCTCGTATAATATCCATAAGAAATGTATTTAAACGTTGAAATACAAAAGGTCTGAAACGTTTACATATTAGATTTAAAATGTTTAATTTGATACTCCTATTAAAAATATTATCGGTTGCATTGCTCATAAATAAAACGTTTTTCCTAATGAACATATTGAAGCACACGTTAATGATTCTAATATGCTTGTTAGTATACATATATATGATGTGCATTAAACTGAACTAAGAGTTTTGCGATCAATACTAACATGATATATGTAGGTTCGAAAAAGCCTCGTTATAAAGTATTCCACATTTTATACTCCACTTTGTAATTAGATCAGGTTCAGTTACTAAACAACCGAAATTCATTTACATTTTAGGCTGAAATTGTTGTTTCAGTGTAATTTTAACGTTCGACACAAAAATGTAAAAAATTAAATAAGCTGGCTATAATAGGTTATACTTTAATTAGGTAGCTTTTTACAATAAATACTGAAAATCATTTCGTTTTGGTTCAGTATGTGCACGAACACTTCATATGAACTACTTAGGAACATGTTGAAAAACAGCGTTTGTTAGTAGTTTTTAATTTTTCCTGTAAAAAATATAACGCTGAATCAATGGGCTACGCCTCACTTTTTTTTATTTATAAAGGCGCATTGACAGCAAGTTCATTAGCTCTCACAAAACTATATTACAATGACTATAAATAATAAATTACTTATCTTATACGTCTGTTCTAAATTGTGTTACAGGGTTTGGTAATCTTCAAGTATTTCTATATACTATTATACTGGTCTTTAGTGAGGGCTTCAGGTAGGATGGTCAGGATTCGTAACGCGTTTCGGAATCTGGTGTAGATGCTGCTTTCAGTTATAAGATGTTCTACTGAATTTATCACTTAAACATGTTTGGCACTTTCTGTTGGCGTTTTTTGGAAGATATGCCATGGGTCAATCGAATATATCCTAACAGTATTCTTTTTTTTTAATGCACATTAACAATCAGAACTGTACACATATACACGTGAAGTAATACCGTGAGTTCATAATTACATCACGATTGGCCATGGAATAATAAAATAATGTCTAATGCAAGCTTTATATACCAGTTGACGTTTATGACAACAACAGTGATGACAGTTAATGAACTGTAAAGCTTGCTGTTGACATTACTTTTGTTTTCCATGGCCAACCCTTATGTAATTACTTTTTGAACTCACGGTGTGTAGTATATATTAGGGCTGTTGACACTATTCGGTTAACCGGTTAACCGGTTTTTTTACTATCCGAAAACCGCGGTTAACGAATTGCGGTTAACCGGATACGGAATAATTCGGCTAACCGGACTATTCGGATACCGAATAATTCGGTTAACCGGACTATTCGGATACCGAACAATTCGGATATCGAATAGTTCGCCTTTGGTACGTCGATCCAGATTTCGGATTTTACATTTTGGTCTGAATTTAGAATTATTTGAAGATTACTTCATTTCATATTTTTAAAAGATGAAATCACAGTTACATATTTATTTCATTGTATGAGAGCTGTGTCCTATTATAACTCTAGTTTGAATTTCTAAACTTTTAGTTAATAAGGATAAGATTAAACAGTGAATACTTGACAGAAGTAGTTATAGTTACTATACCTATCTAATAATGTTGCCTTGCCACAGTCCAGTGGGCGGTATTTGGAATAGGCGAATGTTACGATTTATTAATTTTTATTTTTATATTACGGATACGGATAACACTATAATTTAATTTTAGCCTCTTAAAAGTGAAATTTAAGACGAAGGTTTTTATTACTTTAAGTTTTTATATCTCTCTAACTGAATTTTAAAAAAATTCTAAAGTCGTAATAATTCAGTGACAGTATGCAGTGCTATCCACAGGATACTGATAAAGTAATGACAACTGGTATATAAAATTATAAACAAAAAATAAAATTACTTTAACGGGTTTCCGTAAATTCTGTTAGCTAGCCGTAAGGTCCTTCCTTAATTCTTACTTGCCTAGAGTATTACAAAACTTATAATATATATATATAAAACAACTTAAATTTTAGCCTTGTATTGTAACCAAAGTTACAAAATAACTGAAATGAGAGCTCGCTTTAATAGGTTGCATATTTAATTATTTACAATTCTTACAAATAAGATTTAATTAAACCAACTTATTAAATTGTACAATTTTATTATTATTATTACTTCAACTTAATTATAGCTAAATATTGTTGTCAATATTTTCCTGAAACATTAAGCATGCAATTTATTTTTTGGGATATAAAATAAAATAGTGAAACCGCAATTCTATCTACACAGTAGAACAATGTTATGGGAATATATGACGTTGATTAGTTGATTCAGTTTAAACTTAATTGTTTTCTATTTGAAAACGATTTTGTGTAACGTCCGATTTTAACAGTGCCTTAGAAATGCTGAATAGTTATCTAAAGCTAAACCATCTGCTTCTAAAACTGCATTAGGAAGGCCGGCATCACCTTCCCTTTTATTGCAGTTATACCCATTACGGCCATTACCCATACAATAAAATCGGCACTTTTGTAGGTACCGCCGAGTGGTGATTCTCGTCTGCGAAGTGCGAACGTTGATGAAAACTTAGAAACCGTGTACTCTCATACTAATAGTAATAAGTAATGTAATAACAGAAACTTCGATGCGGTTAGTTTTAAACTGTTCACTATTCGAAAATTCGAATACGTTGGGCTAACCGCAGTATTCGGTATCCGGATAATACGGTTAACCGAATTATTCGGTATCCGGATAGTCCGGTTAACCGGTTAATCGCCGAATTATTCGGTATCCGGATTATCCGGATACGAATAGTTTTCTAACCGGTTAACCGGTTAGCAAATTTTTAAAAATCGACAGCCCTAGTATATATAGGTTCTATGAGCTGATCTGATGACGAAAACGTGACGGTATCGGCTCACTGACATTACCCTGGAAACTTCAGTTGATTAGTAGGCCTCTAGGCCATTTCTTCTTAAGTCGTTTGAAGGCTGGTACTTGAAGTAATATTTCGACTGATGGGTTTGGATGAGCTACCGTGGTGCGTCAGCTACCTGTGGAAGGACTTTAGACTGGAATTTCTAGATAATTTTTGAATTGGACATACTAGTGCAACTTCATAACTCTAGTCCATACGTCCAAATCGGCTTGATTGCAACGATTTTCCGGAGAAGAGATATTTTCTTCCAACTAACCAACTAATATTTTTTATTTGCAAGTCCATTTCTTTGCTTTTTGTTGTAATATGCGGTTCTGTGATAATTTGTTATCCATATGTAATGTAAAGAATACATGAATATATTTGCTGTCATTCACCTTAATTCCCCACATGCTTAGCCATTCTTGTAGCTGATTAATGTAATTCTGCAGCAGGTCTGAGGCGGTAGCTGAATCTTCATTTATCGTTAGAATTGCTGTATCGTCTGTAAACGTTCCTACTGTAGCATTTAGAGTTACAGGTAAGTCTGCTGTATACATTAGGTATACAATCAGGCCTAACACGCTACCTTATGGAACTCTAAAGTAATGGGGCATTAGTATTCTTGAGATAACGACTTCATTTTTTATTGACAGTATGGTTTCGGAACGTTGATCATGGGTTCTGTTGTGCTTGTGATAGCCGTTTTTTCTGCCGGTTCCGCCTATTTATTTTCAGAAATTCCAATGTGTGAAAGAATCCATACCAATTCAAGTTCCTTTTGGGATTCTTTGATTTTATGGAGTTGCAGGTATATTTCTTTGGATAGCGAATTTTGTGAAACTATTTTGCATATATTTTGTAAAGAAATGAAGGAATCTGTGAAGATCAAGTATTTGGTAGAGCTAGATCGTTGGGCGTATATTGCAGTTTGCAAGATGTCAAACTGTTCTCCGGTGTAGGAGCTTAACATGTCTGGGAGGTGAAAAGCCGTGGTTGTACGGTCAGTTGTAAACGGTGCAGCAGTGCCATGTTCAGTTTTTGAACCGTAATTGCATATTTTGGCATGGGTTCTATACTACTCACACAATTCTGTAAATAAACGTTTATGCTGAACAGGGTTGGTGGATTCTTTACTAAAATGTGTGAGGTTTAGGGGGAGATTGGGAGGGTGCATTTCCAAGGGATGTACAGCGTTATGGCTTGCCGTTGTTGGAAGTAATAAGTATAATTTTATGGAGATTTTTGAAAGTGAGAAGGGTAGGATTTGCTGCAATGTTTGCTGCATATGTCATGCTTAATAGTAAATTAAATTAAATAAAAAATAAATTATTTTTTGTAAGCAACACTCTGTAAATTTCTATATTTTTGAATTCGTCGGAATGTTTTGCTTTTTATGCTGGACTGTTTCATTCTTTTTCCTATTTCTTTCTCTTTGATTATAAATATATATATACACTCACCGGCACAGAAATCCGCCCACCCTATTTTTATGGTATTTTATAATTGAAATTTGAAAAAATTCTAATTAAAGTGAATTTAGTACCGAGTACGTTATTTTTACTGCATTATTAGTCAAACTTCTACTTAATTTATTCTTTGGTGTTACATAGAGATGACAAAATAAAGATAACAACAAATCACATACTTTATTTTAACTTTAAAAAACTTAACAAAACGACAAAAACAACCACGATATAAAGTTCTAATATCGCGTATTGCCTCCTCGTGCGCGAATCACTGCCGACATTCGGCGATTCATTTTGTAGATCAACCCCCGAATATCTTCTTGAGGGATCTGTCCCATTCTTCGAGTAAAGCAATTCGGAGTTCGTTGAGGTTATTTGGAGCAACAGGTCTGGCTCTGAGGCGTCGTTTTAACATGTCCCAAACATGTTCTATAGGATTTAAGTCCGGACTATTTGCCGGCCAATCCATAACGGGAATCTGAACTTCGTTTAAGAATGCAGTTACGATTCTTGCAGAATGTGGTCGGGCATTATCATGCATAAACAAAACATCTTCGCCAATGAAAGGAGCATAAGGAATCAAATAAGGTAATAGAATCTCTTCTACATACCTATGTGCTGTTAGTGAACCTCCTTCGATGCATACAAGCTCCGTTCGTGCATCAGCAGAAATCCCTGCCCACACCATAATTGAATCTCCGCCAAATCGTACCCTTTCCGAAAAAGTACAAGGAGCAAATCTTTCTCCCCTTCTTCTCCATACTCGTTCGCGACCATCTGAGCCACGAAGATTAACTCTGGACTCGTCAGAAAAGATAACGGTCCTCCACTGTTCGATTTTCCAGTTTGCGTGATTATGCCCGAACGCCAAACGTGCTACTCGATATTGCCGTAGCAATCTTGGACCTCGTGCTGGTCTTTTTCCACACAAATTTGCTTCGTTGAGTTTCCGTCTAACTGTACTTTCAGAAATATTGACGTTTCTTACACGCTGAAAGGCATTTCGAGTTTCCACTGCAGTAGTATGTCCATTTCTTAATGTAGACGAAATGATAAAACGATCGTCACGAGCGGATGTCTTACGTTTAGCTCCTGTTCTATGAACATCTTTTAGCGTTGAACGAGGAATACCTAGCAGATTAGAGACATAACGTTGACTGGGTCCGTCTTCTGCTTTAGCAACAGTTTCTACTGGCAAATACATAATTTGAAAGCACTATAAACCAAAAACACTATCAATAAAGGAACTAATCTGAAAGTAACAAAAAAACTAACAGCGATTTAAAAAGAACACAAGAATAAACACAAAACTTTACGCAGCTCAAATTAGAACGTAAATGATACACTGCTCAACAAAATTAGGGGAACACTTCTTTAGCCGTGCATAATTTTTCACATTAAAAACAGACGCAAGTATCAACTTTAGTATATTGTTCTTTCAGCATTACTTAACAAGATACAAACAACGAATATGCTCTAACTAAACGATTTTCTTGAGTAACACCAAACTATTGAGAAGACTACCAAAATCGAAATGTGTTTTATCACTTAAAATGTAATGGAAATTCTGTTAACGCCCGAATACCAAGCTTTAGTAGCGCGTGCGCCCTGCATTAGCCTTCAATAACAACCTGCAACGCCGAGACATGCTGCGAATAAAACGTCTTAACATGTCACAAGGGCCTCAGCAAACCCCTGAAGAGTATGAGGTGCTGCAGGACGCTTCCTAATGCGCCTATCGAGTAAATACCAAACGTGATCGATGGCATTTAAGTCTGGACTCATGGCTGGCCACCCCATCACTTGGATTTCTTGTTCCTGGAAGAAATCTGTTGTTAAATTATCGGTATGAACTCTACAATTATGCTGTTGTTGGATGAAGACATCGCCGAAATTGTCCGCAAATAGCACAACATGCTCTTGAAGAATCGTCTCTACATAAATTTGTACGTTGAGACGTTGGGCAACGACAACCAAGTCTGTGAGACCGTCTATACTAATGCCACCCCACACCATGACCGATCCAGCTCCGAATCGGTCCACTTCCTGTATACACGCGTCAGTGTATCGCTCTCCAGGACGTCCGGACACGTATACAACCACCGCAACGAGTTAGACAAAACCGCGACTCGTCGGTAAAAAACACAGACCTCCAGTGTCGAAGTTGCCATTGCACATGTTCTCAGGCAAAGTTTAAACGGCTAACTTTGTGATTCTTGCTCAAGCGAGGAGCTCGCACAGGCCTGCGAGAAGTCATATTGACTGATTTGAGTCGTCTTCTAATCCTCTGATAGGAAATTGTGACATCGGTGGCATTTCGGAGTAGATTTTGTAGCTCACGAACAGTAGCAGTTCGTCGGCGGAGACAACAATTAACAATATGCCGGTCCTCCCGTGGAATAGTTTTTCTTTCACGGCCTTGTCCAATTCTCCTGGAATATAACCGTTTTTTGGTACCTATGCCAAGCTCTGCAGATAACAGATGGAGTCGATTGGAGCTGGTATGCTACATATCACATAGATCGACAATCTTCAAGCAAAGCAACAGCTGTCGCCACTTCAATTTCACTTAAATAACGCATTTGGGACTCAGAAGCATTGAAAACGTCAAAACTGACGGTTTTACTTTGTCCAATGACTAATATGATGAGTTTCAGATGTTTGCTTTGTGGCCAAAAACCACTTTGCCATGAGACTTCTTTTACATTTTGGCGTCTACGATGAAAACGAGCAAATGAATCACTGTAATTCTTTTTGCACTTTGTCAATAAAGGTCTAGAGAATCATATAACATGAAAAAATTGTGCTTCCATCATTTGCAGGAAAACTTATAGGCGCTCAAAAAAGTGTTCCCCTAATTTTGTTGAGCAGTGTATCAACAGAATTTGTTTTAAATGTTTGTTTTGGCAATTGTTTTCTAACAGATGTGATCTATATTATCATCAACTATGCCTGCTAGTAAAATAGATACCATTTTCAATAGTGTACCTAATGATATTAGTTGATAACTAGACATTATTGAGAAAAACCAGGGTGGGCGGATTTCTATGCCGGTGAGTGTATATAAGAAAAATTATTCAACTTACCTGTTTGCTGCAAGCTCGACAAAATATTTTGTCGCCATCAATTACTAGTTCTGGATATGATTTAATCCAAGAAGCAATCTTGTTCGATTTACTAATTGTAAGTATATAATATGTATAATATTCGCAAGAGATCAACACTATCGGAATATCGGACACGTTGTAACGGCGAGAAAAGATTCTATTATAGGGTTACTCAATGAGAGAAAATACTTTGCAAATTACAAACAAAATGTAGGTATGTATCCCACTCAATATCCACCCTCCAGTGATAAACAAGAAACAAGTAGTAAAATGGATTAGGTCAGTACTTCAAACTTCAAACTGTCGGGAATTCCAGGCACAGGTCATTAGCTGTCCAGCTATGAATTGTCGGTGATTTGTGTGCACAACTCGAAATTTCGTAATCTTGTTTTAACTACTTGACGGAAATTTATTTTATCCACCTTTTGCAAAAATATGCAGCGAATGCCCAAATGTACAATATATGCAATCACTAATTAGCGTTGATTAACTTTTATCAGTATAATTCGTCCACGTAATTGACTATAGCCAAAGATATGCAAAAACTAAAATATATGCGCTTTGCATATAATGCGCTTTTTAATTATGATACTAGTAACTAATTATGCAACCCTAGTATTAATTTAGAATAACTAAAACTTTAACTAATTTAATTTCTTCTGCTGAACAATTTTAAATTGTCTAAAATGGCTTACTGTACCTACCTCTATCGGAATATATTATGTTAATTCTTTATCTTTCTTAGTTGGTACCTATTTATTTGAATGTAACCTTGCTTATATTAATGTATTATGATTATACATGGTGAGTCTGCTAAGACGAATCAGCTTGATATCTAGGTTATTTCAAACAATACAACAATTATTTTTGAACAGATTATACGTAGTAGGCAATATCCCCTATGAACAGAAACTACCAAAAATTTTTATTAACTTTTGCAACTACATTCTACAATTTTAAAAATTATAAATTTATAAAAATTATTACAAATTTTAATATCCGTTCACTATAACAGTTTTCCTAAAATATCCTAAAATTGTTATGAATTTGGTGTGTCAGTTCAAATTAGAGCAATATTAATGCAAAATTAAAAATGAAACAGAAGTACATCTAGCTAATATCACATACCGGGAAAACAGAGTTGCGCCGATACTGTCTTTCCAAATACCTTTGAATGCGGTATTTCATATTTGCAGATTAGTTTATCAATTGTTATCAATTTAAATCAGTGGAGCATTACTTTGTTTAGTTTAAATCAAGCTAGGTCGTCTTAGGAGGCTTTACATTACTTTCATGTAACTACTTTAAACAACTCAACATTATTTGAAACGTAAAGTGACGTTCGAGACTCTCTCCTGACGGTTATAGAAAATATATTTAATAACTGAAATAAACCGATAGAAATGATTCTTATAATACAAACACTTAAACATAAGCTTTAAACATCTTCAGATTTTTATTGTAATTACCAATTTTATAGGTTCGCAATGCAAATTCTAATTAAACTGTAAGGCGTAACCAGTTTCAGAAAATGGATGCTATCTTTAAGTAACGTATAAAATCAATTTAAAATGTATTTCCTAATTTCGCAACTGAGGGAACTTTTCAGACAGGTACGCACACCGAGACGACGTTCAACGTTGCGACGCACGTTTCGGAACTCAGGTCACGTGATGCATCGGCGCTTCCTGTTCAGCTCGTTTCCGGTTATAATGAGAGCCAATCAAAGGCACCGCCGTCCGTGATATGACTGGAGAATTGGACCATCTTGTTCTTGCTTTGATTAAAGACAGAATTCGGAAACGGAGTTACACTTTTATTTACTTTACGAGGCTGCGCCGCTAATATCTGAATCCTTTTGATGCTGTCACGTTGCTTATAATTTACTCAGGTGCCATAGTGTTACGGGCCAATTCTCGCTACGAGAATTATGGGACAAAGAAAATCGCACGTTGGCGTGCTAAGAAATTTTCGGTACGGCCAAACGCGCTTTTCTTGGACCCGCAAACAAAAAAAAAAGATGGTAAAAGCCAGCGGCTTGCTCAGAGGAGTAGGGAGGGTTCGTAAAATTGCTTATAGAGAAAATGCTTCAAGTTGTGTACAGGGCGAGTCAAAATAAGTGGGCGCCACCTTCCAAAATCCAGCTGGTTTAGTAGGTCCTCGCGGAAGGTCGAGAAACCAGCAGCTCACGTGAATGGAACCTACCTTTAATTGTGCCTTCACCTGTATATTTCAAGCTTGCAAAATTTTTTTACATAAACACATACAGAGTACACATAAATAAAAGAGGCAGTAAATTTTTAAAACACATATAATGAATCCGTTTGACCAACATACAACAAAATGGCGAGTTATAACACGAATAGTTTAAAATTACAATTATTAAGAAAAATCCTTGAACGTTCGTGGAAAACGAAGCCGCTGACTCACAATATTTATTCTGCTATATATCTGTGTGGTCAATGGCGTAGTTTACAAGAAAATACTATTTTAATATTTATTTTTTTACAAACAATAGCGATTGAAGATCGCTTTTAGGTTATCTACAAAGAGTTCAAAATCACGAAATTCTGCAAGTTGACGCGAGCAAAAAAAGGTTTATTCCTTTTCACTGCACCACAAAAAAAACTGATCTTTTTACCTTGACGGTTGTAAGGGACAGGCACAATGTACGGAAATTTTCCAGTTGCGAGGTCGAAAATACAGGAGCCAGGAAAACAACGCTTTTCGGGGTAGCGTTGGGAGCGGTGAAGCTGCTACGCCCCTGGAGGGATCCAAACTGGTTTCCACTGGGCCAGCTAGCGTAGACAGAAGATACTCTTTCGAACAACGGGAGCAAACCAAAGTTCCAGCACCGCACTTACACGATATTTATTTATTTATTTAGTTATTTCCTTTTTACCTCACACCAATCCGAACTGTGTTCGACGGGAGCAATTAGAAACTTTAATTGTCCACAACCATGGCGTACCTTTGCTATCGCTTAAATCTTTATCCGACAGTAAAGTCGATTAACGTTTGCCCTACAGCAAACAAAAAAACGGAAAACGGTAACGTAAGATAGCAAACGCCGCGAGGAAAAGGAAAAAAAAACAGTCTGCCGGTTCGCCCGTTACTCTCGAAAGTCTGACTGTCACTCTCTTCAAAATACAATGGGAACCTGCATTTCTCCCCTCCACGTTGCACCATCTTATTAAATGTTACGCAAAAGATTCTGAAATATTCTAGAAGGAATGTCGCGTTTAGGTTTTGGGAAAACCCTCGGGAAGCAATATTGCAATGCAGCAAAACAAATTCTGAGAAGTGTTTTCTAACAATTCCGTCTGCATGGTGAAAAACAACCCACAAAGAAAGCCTTGAAAAAAAATCTGAGACTCATTGGTTCATAAATTATTCCAAGACGAAAAATACGAACCAGCTTAACAATGCTTAATTCTTTAAAGACGAAATGTAACCAAAAGTGTATTCGATATTCAAACGGCAATTAAAATAGCGTAACCAATTCCTACGACGCGACAACTGAATTAAGAAATTTATTCATATACAGTGGGGAATTCGAAAATAACATAACAATAGTCATAGCGGAATATGAAATATGAAGGATATTCGATTTATCGAACGCCAATAATGTTCAGTGTATACGTTTAAATGTGTACCGAATACGTATTTTATGCATATTCACGAAAGAGGTTGAACATGTAAAAATTCATAATAATAAATTTAATTTTCCCATTCTTTGGAAAAAACTGAACCTAAACCGTCATATTAAAGGCGCAAGTTTAAAAACCATAATAGGAATTGACGAATTTTCGACAAAAATTAACTATGAAATTTTACTTAAAAGCGCTGTTATATAATAGTTCTTGATGGATTCTCTCCTTCTAGATGTATAATAAATAACGCTGCACATGCGGCCTTAAAGTGGTATGGTATCACTACATTGGAGTTTTTGTTCTATATCTAAAAATATAATATTCATCGGTCTTCGATTCTTCGAAGTACTGAGTATTTCGAAGGCTGAAGCTGCAATATTTTGCGAAACGATAGTGTGTTTAGGTTAATAAACAGTAACCAGTGATATTGACTTTAATGTGTGACCTCTAATTGACAACGCAGTACAAGCAGAAAATTAATCATAGTGTTGACATAGGTATTGTTATTTTAGCTATGCAACAAAAACATGTATAGTATAGCTTTACCCCCTTAAAACCACATGGGCAGTTTTATTTACTAAATATCTTTCAAATGTTATTCATTCAAACTCCAATTTTTATTGGTTGTAAAAAACTTTAAGAAACACAATGAATCGTCTCAATCTCTGAAAATGTTGAGTTATGCATTCAGGTATAAATATTTTGCATGCTAAAATTATAAATAATTACTATATTTCCATAACTACGCGTTCATTTTGTTTTCCACAACTAACCTTTATCTAAATGCATGTTGATCATAGTATAATTAAATATCTACTTGTTCAGAACTATGAGAAAGCATAAAATTTATATCTTAGATTATAGATATCAAGTGGAGGAAAACCATAAATCTCTGAACACTTTAACGTGCCTCCATAAATTAATCCCTGAAACCTTAAATTGTCCCAAATCGTTAGCACTCACTCTCCTATTTCCTTTATCCATAACCAGCTCTAATTCCCCGAGCCACCTTTCCCTTCAGACTTTCGTTCCAACTCCAGCTTCAACTTTAACATTAAAGGAGATCATTTGAATGATCCATATTTTATTCGCGACATGACGTTGCCCAACCCCCATTACACATTTTCCAGCTAAAAGTTGAAAGATGAATGTTGACAAAGCTCCTCTTTTAATCATTATACGAAAAATATCAAAGCATTCCATAAAAGTGATTTATGGCAAAAATTTGAAGCCATCCGTTTTTCCCGAAATACTACATTATCATTAGTACGCTCTCAAAATTTGATATAGTTAGGTTAACGTCAAGTTAAACTTAAGATAGAGTGGCTATTTTCGAAATGAAAATACATCCTTGTTTACATCATATTTTCAAACAAAAATCACATGAATTTAATTTATCAGAAAATATATAATAATAATTAGTGCATCGACTGCTATGTAAAAGCATGTGTGTATCTGTGTAAGCAACATAAAGGTATAGCAAAATCTCTTAATTTACGTACACGTACATGTCATGAAGTCACATCATTGATATTGCTAAAGATGAGAATAGACAGACAAATAAATAGTAGTTACGAGGTGTGTAAATTAAGTAATGAGACTGATTTTTTACAATTTATTTTAATCGAATAAAATTACAATTCAACATTCTCTCCTTCAAAGTAACTGCCTTGGGAAGCCACACAGCGCTGGTGACGGTTAGTTCACTCCTCATAGCAGTGTTGGAACTCGGAAACTGGAATAGCCTTCAGCTGACCGGCTACAGCCGTTTGAATGTTTTCCAGTGTCCAACAATGACGTCCCTTGAGGTGATTTTTCAGTCTTGGGAAGAGGAAAAGGTCACAGGGAATCAACATGCATTTGATCTTCGACTTGCGCATTCTTACTTTTTTTAGCCTTGGAGAGGTGGAAGTGTGCCATTCCATGCTCTGGCGCTTGGTTTCCGGGTCATACTCAAACACCCAAGACTCGTCATCAGCAATGACACGTTCCAGACAATGGGAACGGTTTTCAATCGGTTTCAAAAAATCAAGGCACCTTTCCCTCCTGATGTTCTTTTGGTCCTGCGAAAGGTTTTTCGGAACCATTTTTGCGCAAATTTTTCTCATCCCAAATTCATTGGTCAAAATCTGATGAACGGTGGTGTGAGTCAAATTCAACTCTTCCCCGATCATTCTGACTGTCAACCGACGATCTGAACGCACAAAATCCCGGACTCTGTCGACATTTTCATCGGTTATTGAAAATTAAGGCCTTCCGCTGCGAGGTTCATCTTCAATCGACCCTCTTCCTTCTGAAAATGCCTTAAATTACCGAAAAGCCTGGGGCTTTGACAAAACACTGTTCCCGTAGGCCTGCCAAAGTTTTGCAAAAATTTCCGTTGCACTGTGCCCAAGTCTGAAGTAAAACCTGATAGCACACCGTTGCTCTAAATTGATGTCGCTCATTTTCAGAACGCACTAGAAAAAACTGTTTCACGAAAAAAACCTCCATGGACAACCAAATGACTCTAGCGAGCCCGCACTTGTACTGAAGTTGTATCACATGTTCACCTGTCGGCCCTTCCACTCCCGCGTCTCCAGTGTTGCCAGATCGAACGCTACGCTACCAGTCTCATTACTTAATTTACAAACCTCGTATGTGTTCTTAATTTTTCCCATACGAAATAAAGCGATTTTGCGTTAATAGTTTGCAAACTTAATTAAAAATAAATCGTTTTTACTTATCAGATTTCCTTCTTATCGTCGTTTTTAATAACAAAATGCAACATAAAATTTTAAAACACTGCTCTACTTAAAAATAGGAAGGTAAAAGTGGGTGTAGCAATTGTAAAATTGGAAATGTAGAATTGTGGAAGTATCCATGCACTTGTGTTTGATATATAATAGGAAAATTACGCTACAGTATGATGATTCTGTACTTCTATTCCAAATTAATAAAATATATTAATACCTGTTACGATAACAAATAATAGTAATACATAAAATGTGTAAACTTAAGAATGACCCTATTTAATAAGTATTTTACAGCTAAATAGATAGTCAAAACACCATGAAAAACCACGAGCGCAAAAAAAATTACATAACGTAGTTCAATTCTACAAACTCAAAGACTGTTTTATATACGCATACATCAAACCTAGGCATAACATGTTTTCAAACAAATGTTCCCGATCTATTAATTTTTAAAAAGAGGCGACCAATTTTGGCCCGCTTGTTCCCCCGTTTTGGCGCCCTGTGACTGCTTTCATTGCGATTATTTAAAATCAAAAGTGTACAGTAAACGTATACTATAGTAACTACTTTAAACCAAATATAGTTAAAAATTCTAATAAAGTTATGCCATAAAGTAAACCGTTTTCGAAACACAGAGTGTTAAATTATTATTTATTAAATAATTACAATTTCAAAAAAGCCAACATTTATTTTTATTTTAGTTGTACCATGATGTGGAGTCACTACCTCACCTACTTGTAGGAGAGGCGAATAGAAGTCGAAACGACGTGTGAGTGGTCATTTTCTCTAAATCGACTATTAAAGAAATTATGCCCTGTTTCAGTTAAATACTGAAGCAGCCGAAACAATAAATGATATTAAGTGGTATTTGATACAAACTGTCTGCGTTACTATGGAAATGATATTGTTTACTTGTATGTCAAACAGTAAAGCACCTTAAAGTTGATTTCTCCGCTTGTGCTTATTAACAGAGTTGATAATGTTTACTTTTACAACGCGAGAGTA